>CM053030.1:131473769-131636990 GCA_028564925.1 Lithobates sylvaticus | reverse complement strand
CCACCATCAGGAAAAGACTGGGCAAAAATGGCCTGCATGGCAGAGTTCCAAGGAGAAAACCACTGCTGAGCAAAAAGAACATCAAAGCTCGTCTCAATTTCTCCACAACACATCTTGATGATCCCCAAGACTTTTGGGACAACATTCTGTGGACCGATGAGACAAAAGTGGAACTCTTTGGAAGGTGTGTGTCCAAGTATATCTGGCGTAGAAGGAACACTGCATTTCAGAAAAAGAACATTATACCAACAGTAAAATATGGTGGTGGTAGTGTGATGGTCTGGGGCTGTTTTGCTGCTTCAGGACCTGGAAGACTTGCCGTGATAAAAGGAACTATAAATTCTGCTGTCTACCAAGAGATCCTGAAGGAGAATGTCCGACCATCTGTTCGTGTACTCAAGCTGAAACGAACTTGGGTTCTGCAGCAGGACAATGATCCTAAACACACCAGCAAGTCCACCACCGAATGGCTGAAGAAAAACAAAATGAAGACTTTGGAGTGGCCTAGCCAAAGTCCTGACCTGAATCCTATTGAGATGTTGTGGTATGACCTTAAAAAGGCCGTTCATGCTCGAAAACCCTCTAATGTAACTGAATTAGGACAATTCTGCAAAGATGAGTGGGCCAAAATTCCTCCAGGACGCTGTAAAAGCCTCATTGCACGTTATCGCAAACGCTTGGTTGCAGTTGTTGCTGCTAAGGGTGGCCCAACCAGTTATTAGGTTTAGGGGGGCAATCACTTTTTCACACAGGGCCATGATGGTTTGGATTTTTTTTAACCTTTAATAATAAACACCTTCATTTACAAATTGCATTTTGTGTTTACTTGTGTTGTCCTTGACTATTGTTTAAATTGGTTTGATGTTCCGAAACACTTAAGTGTGACAAACATGCAAAGGAACAGGGGGCAAACACTTTTTCACACCACTGTACAGCATGGGCTGCAGCAAATCATCATCTGCAGGAGGTAAGAAGGCATGGCTGCTTGTCAGTTGGGACTGGTTGGTGCAGGCTGGGCTCTGGCTGCCTGTGGTCGAGGGCTGAGCAGGAGCCGCTAGACTGTAAATACATGCAGGCAGCTGGGGAGTAGGGCGTAGCTGGGAAGGGAGATAAGATTGGCCACCAGTGTCCACAGTGTCTGGGCTGTTTAGAAGAGCTGCCTGCTGGCTGGTGGAGGCAGGCAAATGTTGAGATGAATAATCAGAGTGAGGGGCCGTCTCTGCCTGGGAGCAGTGCCCCACCCTGAAAAATGCTGCCCAAGGCAAATGCCTTGTTGGCATTGCGGTAAATACGCCCCTATCTCCGCCCCACCTTGTCTCAGCAGTGGGCAGCAGAGAGGATAGAAGTCCTCCACCATATCCTGCACCTCTGCAGCTGCATAGCCCCCTTGTCTCCACCTCCCCTGGTCTCAGCCATCAGCAGACTCCGGCAGCTGACTCCAGCCCTTCACTGGTCCTCCTCCAGACCCTGCACTTTTTGCTTCCCAGCTCCACTCCCAGCTTCTTCCCAGCAGCAGCACAAGGTAAGGGGGTGCACTGTGATGTAAGGGAGAGTGGGGGCTCTTGATTTCTGATTGTGGGGGGGGGGGGCTCTTGACATCTGTTGTAAAGGGGGGTGGGGTGCTCTGGACATCTGCTTACAAATATTATGAGAATAATACAATTCTATGCCAATTGCAAAGGAGGGTCATCCACAAGAAACTTTATTGGAGACTGCTCAGATAGAACATCTGGTTCTCTAATTCTCCCATCCTCTGCTTAAGCAGCCTCCAATAAAGTTTCTTGTGGATGATACCAGCGGTGTGTGACCCTCCTTTTCCGACTTGCAACATTTGCTACGGGAGTGGGAGTGGGCTTTGCGCCTGTCTGCACCTGCCATTCACATGTCTTAAGATATTACTAAAACCAGTAAGAATTAAATGTAGAAGAAAAGTATTCACTATTTGTATAGTCGTACAGATAAATCTGGCCCTTTGAGGGCAACCATAATGTTAATGCGGCCCAGGATTAAATTGAGTTTGACACCTCTTGTCTAGATATACATTTTCAATTGTCACAATAAAAGGGTCTATGAAGACATCCAATGCCTTTTACCACTTTCACTCCAGAAGATTTTACCCCCTTCATGACCAGGCCAGGCGCTGCACTAATTTAACTAACAATTGCGTGGTCATGCAATGCTGTAGCCAAATTAAATTGATATCATTTTTTTCACAAATAGAGCCTTCTCTTGGTGGTATTTGATCATCACTGGGGTTTTGCTTTTTGTGCCATAAATAAAGACCGTAAATTTTGAAAAAAAAAAAATCTTTACTTTCTGCCATGAAACATCCAATAATTTTTATTTATTTTTTTAAATCAAATTTCTTCATAAACTTAAGCCAAAATGTATTCTGCTACATATTTTCAGTAAAAAAATAAAATAAAATGCAATAGGTGTACTGTATATTGGTTTGTTTGAAAGTTATAGTGTCTACAAACTATATGATATATACTGGAATTAATTATTTTTTTTATATACTAGTAATGTGGCAATCAGCGACTTACAGCAGGACTGTGTAAGTGTGGCGGGCAATCTTACACCAAACTGACACTTTGCGGGCACTGACTAATCGACATTGACATCACCAAAGCAATTGATCCCTCTGTGTAGAGCTCTGTGTTGTTTGGCACAGCCGATCAGCAGGTCCTAGCCATGAATCATTGGCCAGAATCTGTTGATGAACTCCTGCTGTGTCAAATCACAGGGGAGTAGGTGGGCGGGAACAGACCCAGAAAGACACAGCGACGTACCTGCTTGGGTGCTTCTGCAAAACAGTGTTTTCAGCCCTCCAAACAGTTCCAGCAGACCAAGAGCTAATACCAGACCTTTACCCCAAGCATCGTACATAGATAAGATGTTGGAGGTAGAACCAAAGGAATGACTGTTTATTGAACAGAAATACAGGTTTTTATTCACTTCAAAAGTAGGTCAGTCACCACATGAACAATAAAACCAAATATTACCCAAAACATCACACAATGATTTAGATAACGAGGTAGAGTTGACACAAGGCTAATCGCATTATAGAAAGTTGGCCAAATTAGCCAACAGACAGAAACAATAGGTGACCATTAACAATGGAAATTCACATCTAGGAGGCACACAATGGGGAAGATCTACTTAACAATAAACGCATAACAAACAGTGATCCCACCCCACCTCAGACTATCCAGCAACAGTCTACAACAGTCTAGGAGGCAAACTAATACAATGTTGCAGTCTGAAAAGGTGGAATTAATTTATCTTCATAGATTTCTTGAGGGATATTGTTGATAAATATTTCTGTCCCAAGTGAAGGAACCTCTCCAACCCAGTCTGCAGGTGGGCCACCATATTTCCTCCAACCATTACCTGTACAAGAGTAATATCATACCTTTCCATCCACTACAGAAGGGAAGCTTTATTGTCCTTATTCAAAGAATTAATCCAAGCCTCACTCTCAGCGTTCATCACATTGTTGTTCATCATTGGAGAATGATCTGCTCTCTCCATGGGCCATTATAAGTGGGTAGGAGGCTTGTCCCTAAGTCCTCTCCAAAAGCCTTTGTCCCGGTTGACTCTATCACAGCCTCCTAGATGTGAATTCCCATTGTTAATTGAGTCACCTATTGTTTCTGTCTGTTGGCTAATTTGGCTAACACTTGGAGGTTCCTATGATGGGATTAATCTTGTGTCAACTCTACCTTTGGATTTTACCTCAACATCTTGTCTATGTACGATGCTTGGGGTAAAGGGCAGGTATTAGCTCTCAGTCTGCTGGAATGGTTTGGAGGGAAGGAGGTGCTGTTTGGCGGAAGCACCCAGGCTGGATGCCAGGCATTCCTTCACAATGCCTGAAGCTGCCGCCTCACCACGGTAAAAGTACTGTGGCAGTGGAAAGTAGTTAAAGGGCCAGACAAAAAAACGACCCTTCAAGAGTACAATATAATATAGTCTCATGTTATAAAACAGTTGTCTTGGTAACAAATAATCAAATTGATTCCTTTATTGATGATATACTGCGTGCAGTGAAATCAGAGTAAGCAGCTTCAGTGCAGTAGATAAATCTTCACAAATGAGCAAGACTGAGGGTAGGCCTGGAGTCCAGCTTTAAGGATTCACTGAACCTTGTTGCTGATATCAGATCAGCCCAGTTGGTTTAAACCATCATTATAGCCATACCCAGCCCAATATGTGAAAGCGACGTATTAGGTTCAAGCATTAGTTGCAATATTTAAGTTGTGAGCAAGTTAAATTTAGAGCAATAGCAAACACTGGTGGTCCTTGGAAATGCTTTTTATCACACAGACTTTCCATCATGTTGGACAGTGGCTGCAATTGTTTATTGGTTATCCCATGTTTTTTCATAGTCTGCGCTGATGGGGGCCTGAAAAGCTATGACAAATGTATCAACGCTTATGGTTGAAAATGTTCAGAACTTTAAAAGTCTGTTTGCTATTGTTTTTAGTAGGCAGACTACTTAGTAACATTACCATTGTTTACTTAAAAGTAATTCAACTTTGTATCTTAAAAATATCTTCCTTGAGTTTTATTATTATAAAGAAACTGACAAGAAATCAGTCAGAGGTGGAAAAAAACTAAAGACTGCTATATTTGGTTTAGGAAGAACTCTTTCTAGTTTTAAAAATAGACACATAGGGAATGGTATGTTTAGTAAAATACAGTACATCCAGTGAAAGGCATTTCTCTTCTTTGGTGTCTCAATTGCCCTAGCTGCAGAGTTTTCATTTTATGTTGCCGATTCTAAAGCCAGAGGTGAACAGCGCTCAGGACCTTAGTGAAAATCAGGCTAATTGTGGCAGATGACCATATCATATGGGATCCATGATTAATAAGTATAACCATAGTCATAAAGGGACTGTCATGTGAACTTCAATGCACATTACTCTATTCCAAACATGAAATAGCCAATAAGTCATAAAGGTGATCAATAATATCAAGCAGAGCCAGTTAATGAGCACTCTGGCTGTGATGGAAGACCAAATTTCTTCCTCCGTGAAGAAGCTGGTGTAGGGATCACTAGATGACAGCCTCCAGCCAGTAATCCAGTCCTCTGTTCTTAATAGGCATGCCAAGGATGACACACCCCAGTCGCTAAAAGGAGGCCGGAAGGGAGCCGCATAGAGTCGCTGTGACAACGTGTTTCATGCACACGGGCTTTGTCAAGGGCAACTCCTGATGCTTACGGTCTTCCCCCGGATTTCCAATCTGACTTCCTTTCGGTGACTGGTATGTGTCATCTAGACATCCCTACATCGGCTCCTTTACCAAGGAATATGTTTGATCTTCCATCACATCCCAGGTGCTTGGTAACTGGTTCTGCTTGATATTATGATTGCATTTATGAGTTGTTGGCTATTTCATGTTTGGAATAAAGTAATGTGCATTGAAGTTCACATGGCATTCCATTTATAACTATGGTTATACTTATCAATCATGGATCCCGTATGACATGGTGATTTGCCACAATTAGCTCCATTTTCACGAAAGGATCTGAGCGCTGTTCACCTCTGGCTTTTTGTTTGACCGCTACTCCAAGTGTATCATCTACAGCAGCCCGGAGCAGTCTTTAGTGATTCTACCCACACTTCCACATGGTATTATGGATTTATCTCTTGGTTTTGAAGTGTTTTTTGGACGATTCTAAAGGCAGCCTTAAAGCCTAACTTTGTGAAACTTGAAAATTCACCTATAAAGTGGGGCCGTGTTTGGACTGCAAGGGTTAACTGCTCATTTAGTCTAGGGGAAGAAAAAACTGTTTTACTTACCTGATTTTTCAGCTCCCCCAGCAGATGATGCTCTTCGTTCTCCAGTGGTAGACTGTCCCTTGGTATCCTCAGGTCTAATGCAGGTTTATAAACATTGCATCAGCCTTGATAACAGCAGGACCTTGGACAGCTGGAGCATAGGGGAGAAGATGCTGTGGGGACCGGTGGCTGCATGGAGGAGCAGAGGACTAAGTAAGTACATTCACGTTTTAATGCTCCTTAGACCTAATTAAGGAGTTAATCCTAATAGTTTGGGCACAGCCCCAGTGCAAGGGTAATCTTTTACATTTCTTGGAGTTCAAAACAAACAAAAAAAAAAAAAATTCCACTGCCACAGTGCAATGGAAAATATGAGAGTATGACACATAATGGAATGCATATCAGCTAATTTTTCATTACAAGCAGAGCAGGTAAAGGGTTTCACTCAGTTATATGCTGTGATTCAACACATTTTCAGTTCTTTAACCACTTGAGGACCAGAATGTTATACCCCCTTCTTGTTCAGGCCATTTTTTTCTGTTTTCAGTGCTGTGATAGTTTGACTGACAGTTACTCCATCATGCAACACTGTACCCAAATTCATTTCAAGTATATTTTTTAGAGACATATATAGCTTTCTTTTGGTGGTATTTAATAACAACTAGATTTTTACTGTTTACTATATAAAGGGTAAAGAGACCAAAAAAATAAATAAAATAAAAATGTTTCTGACTTTCTGTTAGAAAACATAGCAAATAAAAAAGCCAGGACAGTACGTAACCCACAAAAATTACCTTTTTTTAGAAAGCACCGCAAGGTGATCAGATTTTTTGAAAATTTTGGGGGGAAATTAAGAAACATGCTGGTATTAAAGGGGTAAACACATGGTACTTAGTAATGGTGTACCAGATACATTTAAAGTGGACCTTAACTCTCCCAATTATTTTAATCCTAGAAAAAATAGATAGAAAAGTTTATCATATTTACTTGTTTTAAAGAGGAACTGCAGTCTGCTCACATAATTTGTAATAAAAGCATGTTTGCCATTCTGAAGCTTCCCTCCAATCACTTTGCATATTATTTTATATATACTGTGATTCTGTTACTTTCCAAATATGCTGCAGAAATCTCCCTCCACTGAGTCTGGCTGCATCCATTTTACAGTATCTCACAAAAGTGAGTACACCCCTCACATTTTTGTAAATATTTTATTATATCTTTTCATGTGACAACACTGAAGAAATGACACTTTGCTACAATGTAAAGTAGTGAGTGTACAGACTTAAATTTATAAATTTGCTGTCCCCTCAAAATAACTCAACACACAGCCATTAATGTCTAAACGCTGGCAACAAAAGTGAGTGCACCCCTAAGTGAAAATGTCCCAATTGGGCCCAAAGTGTCAATATTTTGTGTGGCCACCATTATTTTCCAGAACTGCCTTAACCCTTTTGGGCATGGAGCTCACCAGAGCTTCACAGGTTGCCACTGGTGTCCTCTTCCATGACATCACGGAGCTGGTGGATGTTGGAGACCTTGTGCTCCTCCACCTTCTGTTTGAGGATGCCCCACAGATGTTCAATAGGGTTTAGGTCTGGAGACATGCTTGGCCAGTCCATCACCTTTACCCTCAGCTTCTTTAGCAAGGCAGTGGTTGTCTTGGAGGTGTGTTTGGGGTCGTTATCATGTTGGAATACTGCCCTGCGGCCCAAAGTGTCATTTTATTCAGTGTTGTCACATGAAAAGATCTAATAAAATATTTACAAAAATGTACTCACTTTTGTGAGATACTGTAACTGTGGGCAGCTGAAGCTGCTGCCTGTTCACTTCCTGGATTTACACAGACACACAGGGGCACACCTTCAGATCTGCAGCCATACAGCTCTCATTGGTCCTCGTATGACTCATCCCTTTCCTGGAAAACTCTCACTGGAGTGAGAGAGAAAGCTGTGCATGGTCTCATAAGCCTAATAACCAGACAAGAAACAGGAAGTGGGCAGTATAAGGTATTTACTGGCAGAAAAAAATGTTTACTTTTCAAAGTTAAAACAACAAGGGCAGAGGATTTAATAGATGGAAAGATGAAAAAATGACCAATGCCGTGTACACACGACCGGTTTTCCCATCGGAATAAACTCTGAAGGTTGATCCGACAGAATTCCGACGGACGCTGAAGCTGTCTTGCGTACACACAATCACACCAAAGTCCGACCGTCAAGAACGCAGTGACGTACAACACGTACAACGGGACTAGAAAAAGGAAGATCAATAGCCAGTAGCCAATAGCTTCCGTCTCGTACTTACTTTAGAGCAGGGGTCTCAAACTGGCGGCCCTCCAGCTGTTGCGGAACTACAAGTCCCATCATGCCTCTGCCTGTGGGAGTCATGCTTGTAACTGTCAGCCTCGCAATGCCTCATGGGACTTGTAGTTTCGCAACAGCTGGAGGGCCGCCAGTTTGAGACCCTTGCTTTAGAGCATGCATCGTTTTTGGTACGTCAGAACATCATACAGACGAGCGGTTTTCCCGTTAGGAATTGGTTCTGTCGGAAAAATTTAGAACATGTTCTCTTTCTAGGTCCCTCAGAATTTTCAACGTAAAAAGTCCGATGGGGCATACACACGATCGGAATATACAATGAAAAGCTCCCGTCTGACTTTTTCTGTTGGACATTCCGCTCATGTTTACATGGCATAAAGGTCCGCTTTAACCTTTCTTTTCTTTTTTACATTTCTTCAGTTACTTTCTGGTTTCTCACCTAGGCAAATGATGTCATACATCCCAGGAGTCTTCAGGAGGGGAGGCTAGGAGGAGGGGTTTTCTCAGCTAAGAACACTCTCCTGCATGCATGCTTTAACTAAGGGCAGATGGATTCCAGGAAGTGAATTCTACATGAATCATTTTCTCTTATGCCCTGTACACACGATCGGACATTCCAACAACAAAATCCCATGTTTTTTTTTTCCGACGGATGTTGGCTCAAACTTGTCTTGCATACACACGGTCACACAAAGTTGGTCGGAAATTCCGAACGTCAAGAATGCGGTGATGTACAAGACGTACGACGAGCCGAGAAAAAAAAGTTCAATAGCCAGTGCTGCTCTTCTGCTTGATTCCGAGCATGCGTGTGCGTCGGAATTGTGTACACATGATCGGAATTTGTGTGAACGGATTTTGTTGTCGGAAAATTTGAGAACCAGATCTCAAATTTTGTGCAACGGAAATTCCGATGGAAACTGTCCGATGGAGCCTACACACCGTCGGAATTTCTGACAACAAGCTGCGATCGCACATTTGCCGTCGGGCTATGTGTACGGGGCATTACTCAAGATGGCCATGGCCAGAAATGCTAGGGGGTTGTTTTTCAAAGTGATTTCTCAACAAAATAAAGCATAGAGACATGGATGGATGGGGGAGTTTGCTTTGAAAATAAATGAAATAGTGTTTTTGGTTTGCGGTGCTCAGATCCATTGAAGATCCTCTTTAATGTATAGGTCATTTACAGGTGAAACGGGTGGTGAACTGGTTAATGTAAAGGTCACATACAGTGTGAGTATGGAGATGAAAGGATTAAAGTGCAGATGTGAAGGATAAGGGAGGTGAGGCATTGGTCAGATCAGAGACAGGGTGAAGCTGAATCATACTGTAGAGCAGTGATGACAGTAGTGGGGTGGATGTACTGTTTTGGTACTGGATGACACCAGTACAAGTTTACACTGGGTCCAGTCTGCAAAGTCTGCATTTTTTTTCCTTTTACACACTAATTGGTGCATGAGAGGAATGTGAAAGCCAACTACTAACCACAGCCATTGTTTATTTTGTGTGATACAGTGGCTGGTTACATTTCATTGGCCCTATACTTCTTTTTTGCGAACTGCACTGTCCAATGGATAGTTCATTCACAGTACAGTAATGGTATACCCTAGGGCAGTGATGGCACACCTTGGCACCCCAGATGTTTTGGAACTACATTTCCCATGATGCTCATGCACTCTGCAGTGTACTGTAGCATCTTGGGAAATGTAGTTCCAAAACATCTGGGGTTCCAAGGTTCGCCATCACTGCCTTAGGGGGCGTGAAAGAGCGCATTAGAAAAGTGACATTTTAAAAAGCCATCCTGCCTCCAAGAGTGCATCTGTTCATCTACAGCAGTGGCCTCCAAACTGCAGCCCGGGGGCCAGATGTGGCCCTTTGCTTGCCTTTATCAGGCCCTTGGGACACTATTCTTCAAACTTATACCAGGCATTATTCCTTCTACACCAACAATGGGGCATAATTCCTGCCACTGATACCAATAATAGTGCACTATTCCTACCAATAACACCAACAATGGGCCACTATTCTTCCCACTGACATCAATGATGGGGCACTATTCCTCCCACTAATACCAATGATGGGCCACTATTCCTCCCACTAATGCCAATGATGGGGCACTATTCCTCTGACTGACACCAATGATTGGGCACTATTCCTCCCACTGACACCAATGGTGGGGCATTATTCCTCCCACTAATACCAATGATGGGGCACTATTCCTCCCACTGACACCAATGATGGGGCACTATTCCTCCCACTAATACCAATGATGGGCCACTATTCCTCCCACTAATGCCAATGATGGGGCACTATTCCTCTGACTGACACCAATGATTGGGCACTATTCCTCCCACTGACACCAATGGTGGGGCATTATTCCTCCCACTAATACCAATGATGGGGCACTATTCCTCCCACTGACACCAATGATGGGGCACTATTCCTCCCACTGACACCAACTGCAGGGCCCTATTCTTCCCACAGACACCAATGATGTGGCACTATTCCTTGCTCTGATATCAACAATGCAGGACTATTCTTCTTAATCACACCAATGATGGGGCACTTTTCCTTGCCCTGGTATCAACAAAGGGGCAGTATGCTTCCCACTGACACCAATGATGGGGCACTATTTCTGCCCTGATATGAACAATGCGGCACTATTCTTCCCACTGACAAAAATGCGGCACTATTCTTCCCACAGACACCAATGATGGGGCACTATTCCATCCTCTGATACCAACAATGGGGCACTATTCTTCTCAATGACACAAACAATGGGGCACTATTTCTTGCCCTGGTATCAACAAAGGGGCACTGAGCTTCCCACTGACACCGATGATGGGGCACTATTCCTTGCCTTGATACAAACAATATGGCACTAATTCTTGCCCTAATACCAACAATGCGGCACTTTTCGTTCCACTGACACCAATGATGGGGCACTAGTCCTAGCCCTGATATCAATGATGTGGCACTGATCCTCCCACTGACACCAATGATGGGGCACTATTCCTTCCTCTGCTACCAACAATGGGGCAATATTCTTCTCAATGACACAAATGATGGGGCACAATTTATTTCCCGATTACCAACAAAGTGGCACTATTCCTCCCACTGTTACCAATGATGGGGCATGATTTCTTTCCCTAATATCAACAATGGGGCAATATTCCTCCCACTAATACAAATGACAGGGAATTCTTTACTCCCATTGATGCCAGGGCATTTTCAACTCCCACTGGCCACAGTCCGGCCCCCTCAAAGTCTGAAGGTCAGTAAACTGGCCCCTTGTTCAGGAAGTTTGGAGACCCCTGATCTACAGCAACCAAACTTGTGAACAGACCTCCAGTCACTACATCATGCAAAATAAACCAAAAAGTGGTAACAAATCCAGAGCCCATAGTAGAAAACTTGAAGACATCACTACTGTATAAATATTTGCTCTCATAGGGCTTCCACAGAAATTGAAATAATTAAAAAAAAGAGAAAAAAATGTATACGACTCTTATGTAGCTAATAGTAAGGATGTCGTAATCATGTAACAGTAGTGGTGATACTTTCTCTAATCGGCAACAGTTCATTAAAGAGCTATGTGAGTGGAATTATTAATCCTAGAGTGAAAAAACAACAAAAATACTTCTTATATTGCTGGAAATAAAACATACCAGGTAGTTGAAACCAGAATAATAGGGCGACATGATAGTCCAATCACTCAAGCAGAAATGTAAAAAGTAAAGGTTTCATACCAGATGTAAAGTCCATCCATCATACAGGTTTATTGAGAGCACCACCACTGGATCACATGTTAGAAGAAAGACTGACATCTAACCAGTTTCGTTGGTGACCCAACTTCCACAGAGACTACTCAGCCCACAATACTGTACCACATCCCTAAATACTGGACCAGTTGTCAAAGATGGCACCCAAAGGGCCAGCAAAAACCAAACATGGCTCCAGACCCTTATTTCCTGCAAACTAGGATATTCCACTGTCTCTCCCAATTCCTCCTCACCAAAGAAAAGCCTGCCAAAGGCACATCAGCAGTGTGACATCCTCAACATTAGGTTTGTGTTTTTTTCTGCAAGAATGTATGGACACTGGACACTGGTTATGTGAATTCATGTACTTTCAGATATAGGTGTACCCAGATTAGTCTGGGTTTCAATTTCAGCTAGACTGATTGATCACGTCATATGGTTTGGTACTTATATACGTTTTTTTTATAATTTATTCATTAAGACATTATTGGGAGGCACTGTGCGGGTTAATTTGATTATACTACACACTTCTTGCCACCCCCATATGCCCCTGGGGCATTGGGTACCCATGAGAGAGGTCATATCTTAAGTAACCTATTTACACTTGCAGTCCTGGGCAAATTTATATGTTATAGAACCTATTAGTCCATACGCTCATGCTATAGGTAGCGCCTCTGTCACCTACCCTACCTCCAATTTACTCAGTGTGACATCCTCATGTCCGCACATCAAGAGCATCATGAGGCAAATAAACACCACAGGGCATAAAAACGTCATGAGGCATATGTGTGCAAGGCGCAATGATGGACAAACATGGCGGCACACTGATTACTCCCCCAGGTGGCTAAAAGGGGCATTACTGGCCCACTTGGCAGGCCCAACCCAAGGTTGCCTGAGGGGGGTGGGGGAGTGGAATAAAGGAGCAAACATGCACCAGGTACGAGCATTCAGGACTTGTAAAAACACAGCATAATCATCAATAAAACATCAATTAATTGCAACAGTAACAAAGAGTTTCCTAACATAAAATGTTAACTGCAAAAGTTTAGCCCCCATACACACGCGCGGATTATCCGAGGACCAGGTCCGTCGGATCACGTCCGTCGTACTTTGTCCGTTGTTGTTGTTGCGTACACACGGTCGGACAACGTTGTTGGAATTTCCGGTCTGCAAAAACGTTGTGACGTAAGTCGTCTTCCACGAGACTAGAAAAGGGAAGTTCAGCACCACGTCAGGCACCCGTTGGGCTCCTTCTGCTGATCCCGTGTTTATCGCGAGTTAGTCGAAGTTTGGTGACTTAAGATTCGCGTTTCTCAGTTTTCTGACTCAGATCGTTACTGCTCTTCAGTTTGTGCTTGTCGTGCGTATCTGTTTATTAGTGCGTGTAGTCAGTTCGCATTTGTTGGTCATTGCGGCCTATATCTTGATATAGGACGCTTTGATTTGCACTGCTTATTGTCTGCTCGTTTCTGGTATTCATTTCGTTCTTTCAGGCCTTGCTGTTTATCGGTGCTTTCTGTTTGTCCGTTCTGACCAGCCGACCTTTTGTGAGCGATGTTTCCCGTACGTACTCGTCGCCGAGTTCGTGCTGTACGCGGAATTGGTGTCGGGCTTTTAGCTTTGAGCCAAGACCCGTCCATGAACAGAGTGACGAGGAGTATGTTGACCAAGAATTGGTTGCTTCAGCGTGATCAGTTCTCGCACATGCCTTTGCTTCGTGAGATCCGGGAGAATAATCCTGATGATTTCAGGAACTTTCTCCGGATGACGGACCCCGTGTTTCACCGTCTTTTGGCTTTGCTGACCCCTTTTATCAGCCGGCAGGATACCTGCATGAGACAAGCCATCACTCCGGAGCAGAGGTTGTTGCTACGTTGAGGTACTTGGCGACAGGGAGAAGCCTTCAGGATTTGAAGTTCTCTTCAGGTATCTTTATCATTATTCCAGAGACCTGTTCTGCCATCATCCAGGTCCTGCAGGAGGACTATATTAAGGTAACATTTCTACTTTACTATTCCATTCTATGTATGCTCTGTTTGCTAATGTCTTGTATTTTTGACCTCCTTCCCTAATTACCATGATTGCAATATGCTCTAATATGCTGTGCCCCTTTTCTCCTTCATGCATTTTTCCATTCACTTACCTCACCAGCATGCTCTTCTGGCCCAATAGACACCTAGGGCCTAGTCACTTAAGCAATGTATTTTGTCTGCTGCATAGTATTGTTTTCCCCCAAACACCCCCGAAAATATGCACAAATGTTTGCTGTGTGGTTTACTTCATGTAGAGCCCCTTTTTTTGTCCCTTTTTTTTTGTTGGGGGGTGGGGGGGGGGGCCAAATTCATTCTGAACCCCCTCCCCCAACTGCTCTGTCAGATGGTACCAATCCTCTATCTGCTGGCTTTCCCAAGGTCAATACACACTATATACCTACCTCTTTATAGTGGGCATCTTTAGGGATGAATTCAGCAAAGCATGTAGTGCAAGGGGCTGGCTCCATACTTTCCATTTACTCTTTTTTGGTGTTCTTTCCCTCCTATTAGCTTGCTAGGTAATTTCAGAATGTCCAAATGTGCGTTCCTTTTTTTTTGGGGGGGGGGGGGGGATTTGGAATGTTATTTTATCTTTCCTGTGGGCTGCCAATAGTGTTAAGTAAGGAGGGTCTGGCCAAACTAGCACACATTATTGAGCCATTTGGCAATCAATGAAGTGCAGAGGGTTACCTGTCCAAACCCCCCCCAAACCCCTAGTTATTGTCAATGGCCCATCAGAAGTGGGGCGATTGATGGGGGGTGAGTCATCTGCTAGGGGGACCCTCTACTTTGCGTTGCAAATACTTTCCAGCTTTAAATGTAAAAGTCTGATCTTGTTCCAAGATGTTTAGTGTCTAATCTGCTTGCAATGTTTATGTGCAAAGTGACTAATTTTTTTTTCTTGTTTCACTCCACAGTTCCCTTCCACGCCACAGGAATGGCAGACTGTGGCCTCCCACTTTGCCACCCGTTGGGACTTTCCTAACTGCGGAGGTGCAATTGATGGGAAACACGCCCGCATCGTCCCACCCCCCAACTCGGGGTCCTACTATTATAATTACAAGGGGTTTAATAGTGTCGTGATGTTGGCGGTGGTGTTGGCGACATACGAGTTTTTGTATGTGGACGTGGGGATGAACGGTCGGATCTCGGATGGTGGTGCCATTGCGCACACGGAGTTCTACTGGCGTCTCCAAAGTGGCAGTCTGTGCTTGCCACCTCCAGAGGAGAATGCTGAAGGACTCCCCTTCGTCTTTGTCGCAGATGAAGCGTTTGCGTTGACTCCCCATCTGATGAGGCCCTTCCCAATGAGGACCCTCACCCCAGACCAGAGGGTCTTCAAATACAGGCTGTCAAGAGCCCGCAGAGTGGTGGAGAACACCTTCGGGATCCTGGCCAGCCGCTTCCGCCTGTTTTTGACGGCTATTAACTTGGCGGAATACAAACTCAACCACATAGTTCTTGCCTCTTGCATATTGCACAACTTTTTGAAAAGACACAACACCAACTATGTGGTGACCGTTGGCCCAGATGTTGAGGGCCCTTCCAATGCCGACCTCACAGCCCTTCAAGCGGCACGTCCAGGCTTGCCCCCTCGAAATGCCCGCACGGTCCGCAAGCAATATATGGACTACCTTGTGGGTAGGGGGGCCATTGCTCTGCCTGACGATGTGTGAGAGGCATTTTTTAATAAATATATTTTTTAAACAAACCTATGATTTCTTGTCATTTCCGTATTATTGCTTCTTTGAGATATACATTTTTGCCCTTTAGCTTCAACAGTGGGAATGCACTTTCTGGGCAAAAGGAGGTAACAGTCTCTTCTTCCCAAAAATATTCTTCTCATGTTGTGTGTTTGATACCTAATCTTTGGTCTAGAGAAGGTTTGTAGTGCATAACTGACACCCAAAATACTCCTTTTCATCACCATGACAGAAATGTGTGTATTAACAAAAATGGTGTGCTACGTGTTTTCAAACAAATCACTGTGGGTGTCATTTACATAAGTCAAATCTACTATGCTCTACAAGTGCAGTGCAAAAGTGCCCTGGAAAAGAAACTTGCAGTGCAAACTGGACTTGCCTTTAGTAAATAACACCCATTGCCCCCCAAATCCTTTACAGTTGACATACATAATGTTTTTTTATTTTTAAATAAGGAAGCCACACATTTAGAAAATTAAAAAAGTTTACTTGCAACACATTCACAAGTGCATTTACAAACTTCTTGCCCAAACTGACAAGATCTTGGTTCTTGACAACATTGTTTACAAACATTCTGCATTTGGTAAAACAAGGCATGGAGCAAAACAGAACATAGGAACTAGGAAAGTTCAACTTTCTAAAGTGAAGACAAGATCAGACATGACTATATGTTAAAAGTGTGTTTGATCTTGCCTTCATCACATGGGGGGTCACCCCTGGAAAGTGAAATTTAGAACATGCACACAATTTTGGTCTGAAAATGGTCATTAGATGGTAAAACACATGCCTAGAATCTTCAAAAGTGCCATTTTCCATCATGGGGATGAATGGACGTTTTTTGGGGGTGCAACCCCTTCACCACAACCACTTTAGTAGTTCGGAAAGTGGTTGCACCCCCAAAAAAACGTTGTCATTAATCCACCATGATGGGAGCTAGCACATGTGGACACAATGTGTGCATGCTCCAAATTTCACACAGTTCTTTAAGTTGCAAATGTGTTCAGAAACAGCCATAAATGTGTGGTAATTACTTGGTGCGTTTTCAGATTTTTCCTAAAACATCAATGATGTTCTTCAATTTTTGTTGAACATCATTGATGTTTTGCTTTATGTCATCTAGATCTCGATTGCAGACCATTATCTCCCCGATGAGTACGTGGGCACTCTCTGTGGTAAAGTGCGATTCTTCTTCCACAACATCCACGTCACCTAAAAACAGCCAAAAAACAAAAAAATGTGTTGTGGAAATGAGGCAGGCATACATTGATTAGCTTACCAGTAGCTGTGTTCTCCCACACTCACCTGTTGTGGTGACAAGTTCTCCAATTTCTATGATCTCTCCTTCCTCCTCCTCCTCCTCTGCTTCTGGTCTTTCCCCTTCTTTGGGAGGTGTTGGTTTTGTGGTTTCCTCAGACGTCACGAGTTTTCGCTCCCCTATGAGAAGGTACAAAAGGAAGATTTAGCAACACAATCTATTGAGGGCAGAAATAGGAAATGTCAAACATTGCTTGAAAGTGAGGGACAATATTTTTGTTTGCCCAGTTACAAATGACACCAACATGAATGTAGTCACTTTGTAAAGGTGCTAAACGTACTAGCTTTTTGGTAGAAGTTTGTCTGATGGAGACCCCCCTCTAGTATCCACTGGAGCACATGTGTGGAAAAGCATAATTAAAAGTGGGTTTGGGTGTCCGAGCACTAGTGCTCTACAGTCCAGATGGGTAAACAGCTACTGGGTGACCTCTCCTTTACATTGAATAAATTGGCTTTACATTCTTGATGACATTTCTAGTGAGAACAAACTTCCTTGGACCAAAAAAAACACCAAACATCGTATTATAAGTGGCCGAATGATCGAGGTTGAGTACGATCGAATGCACAGACGAACATGAAAGTGGCCATTTTATAATGTACAACTTTGTCAAAATACAAACACATGGAGCAGTATGCAAGCCCAAAATCCAACACAAAGCACAACTACTTACTTTTTTGAAGAACTCGCTTGATCTTTCTGTACTGATCGGGCTCCCTCAGTTTCAGGTCTGACCAGCGTTTCCTCAGTTGCTCCTTGGATCGTTGTACCCCAAAATGATTGTACAGCCTCCTCACAACTTTAGACATGATCTTGGCCTTGCGGACATTGGGGTTGAGGTAAGGCCCATACTTCCCATCATAGTCGCTCCTCTTTAATATGTCCACCATCTCCAACATTTCTCCAAATGCCATATTGGAGGCCTTGAATTTCAGGCTCCGGGATCGGGACGTTTCTGCCTCCGGCCTTTCCTCGTCCTCCTCCTCGTTGCTGCAATATTTCGGGCGCACCTGCTGTGTCCCCGCCATGTGCTCTCCCCACTGCGCCGTAAAGAGAAGGGGTGGGGAATAGCCGAGAAAGATCGTCAGGGGCGGGCGGAGTTTGACACATGCGCACTGTATATAAAACGTCACACGCCTGTGTCGTAGCCACGATCTGTGAGACGAGGGGAGAGAAAGCTCACGCACGAGACGATCGCTATAACGAAGGTACAATTTGACGTTGGTACATAACTAGCCTAGACAGATTAGACCTTGAGGCTTCTTTCTGGAGAAGATTAGGAGAGTTTTGCCGGACATTATTTATAGTGTTGTGTGTGGTGTTGTGTCTTGCAGAGATTATGCAGGGATTCAACGACATGAGTTTTCTCCCCCTCTTCATTGATAAATACAGGGAAATTCCCCTTTTATGGCAGGCCAAACACCCTCATTATGGCCACAAATCAAAGAGGTACGCAGCCCTGCTGACACTTGTGGAATTTGTAAAGCCAAGGTTCCCCACGGCAACTGTTGGTAAGATAAGAAATAAAATTGGCAGCCTGAGGAGTGCGTATATCAGGGAGCGCAAGAAGGTCCTGAAGTCCCTAGAATCTGGAGCTGCAGCAGATCAGGTCTATGCCCCCAAGCTCTGGTACTATGACAGGCTCCATTTTCTCAAAGACCAGACTGATGTCACGGAGCCACTCTCGCCTCCTCCTTCCACGCTTCCTTGCGCGCAGGCCACCCCTGATGAGGCTTCCGAGGAGCAACCTGGGCCTTCCAGTCTGGAAGATGTGGAGGAGCCCAGCTTGTGGCAGGTATAGTAGTTTGGGAACCAATTTTGTGAAAAATAAATGATGTTCAGTTAATTCAGGATCCCCAATTGCTTAGTTCCTAACGTGTTTGACATATAAACTGACAGTAGTGTTGTAGACATTTGGGGCCAGAATATAAACTGCAGGGCTGAGAATTGTATGGTTTTCGATTTGTAACCATTTTGCAACAGTCACTAGATGAAAATTGTGTGTGTTTGATGAACAAATAACTGAAACTATGTCCCTTTTTCATACACAGGAAGACCTCAGCCAGGAGGTGGCTGTGGAATGTGGCAGTCAGGAGGAGGAAGGGGTAAGTGGCAGCCAAGAGGTGGGTAGTGGCAGCCAAGAGGGGGGTAGGCCTAGGAGCCTGACTGACTCCCAAATCCCTCCCCTCCGCCTTCCCTACAAAAGGGCGAGAAGGGGGGGTGAGGCGGGAGAGTGAGCGCTCCGAATGATCAGAGAGGCTTCAGCCTCCCTACATGCCACACCCACCGACGAGGAGACCTTTGGCTCCGTGGTTGTCACGAAAATGATGGGTATGGAGGTGGGGCAACGCAACATGTGTGAGGATGTCATCCTCAAAGTCCTAAATAAGGGGATGGCTGGGGGGGTGACCCCACTCACACATGTTTGCCATAGTGACCATGCTCCGCCTCCTCCTCCTCCTCCTCCCTCTGCCACCCCACCAGCAACACAGCCACAGCGTGCAAGGAAGCGTGGAAGGAAGACCTGAGAGTGACGACCTGGATTCAGTCTGGTCTGAGAGAAGATGGAGCCTCTCGTAGTACCAGAGCCTGGGGACCTAGATGGCATCTGCTGCAGTTCCGGATGTTTTGGACTTCAGGACCAGATAGCACTCCCTTATTATTTAGATAGGTACTCCTCAGGCCCCCAATTTTAGACGCTTCAAAAATGATGGTTGCCGTGGGGGTCCAAGGCTTTGCAAATTCCCCAAGTTTCTTCATCGCTGCGTTCCTCTTTGGTTTGTTGCTGAGACCTAAATAAAGGTATTTTTGATTTGAAATAATCATTGCCTATGTGTTTTACTTTTCTACAATGACAGTTTATTTGTGAGTAGGCAGGTACATTTCACTAATCATAAAGTATAATTAACAAGGGGCACCAACAACAAACAAACTCCTAGTAAATTTAAGCAACAAATAGAAATGTTAATAATGTTGTTTTGCTAAGTTGAGACACACAACCCCCCTCAAAAAAAAAAAAAAAAATCTCCTTAAAATATGTATTCCAAAAAAAAAAACAAAAAGGACAAATCCCCCAAAAAATATAACAAAGATTCTTTTCCGATCTGAGTAAAAATAAACATGTAGTCTAGAAATCCTGTAAAGTAATAAAGAACTAAGTTTGGGAGAAGTGCGGGTGAATAGGAGCAGCTAAAACATGTCATTCTTCTTGCATTGTAAAGAAAAAGAGAATGCGCTGCATTAAAGACATTTTAACATTGCAGCGTGACGAATGTGCTGTGTCGATTAGGAAAGGTAGTTTTACCTGACCGATCGCTTCCGTCACAGAATTTCTTCTGAGCATGCGTAGCACTTTGTCCGTCGGACTACGCTACACACGGTCGGATTTGGTGTGATCGGACTTTGTTGTCAGAAAATCTATCCAGCAGGAGATACGACTTTGTCCGTCGGACAATCCGAGGTACACTGTCCGATGGTGCCTACACACGGTCGGATTTTCCCGACCAACATTGTCCGATAGGACAGAATCCATCGGAAAATCCGACCATATATCAGGTCGTACCAATTGCTTTCCTTGGCCTTCATTAAAGATTTGGAAAGCCACTTATGTTTATATCTCCTCCTCAAACATCTCTCCTTCAGGGTGGAGTCCTCCTATTTAAAATCATTAGGTAGAGTGCAATATATTTTAAATACTGACTCACTGAGATCCCTTTGGTTAAAGGCTATGTATGGATACTGTCAGCCCTCAGTAGACTGTTAGAGGATGTAGGTTTTCTAAACAGTTTAGCAGGGAACCATTACCCATATTTTGAATCAAAAGGTCCAAAAATGTAACAGACCTAGCATCACAAGTATACGTAAACTTCAAACTAAACAAATTTTGTATTAATTGGGGATGGCCCCTTCCTGTTCCCACATGGATGCGCACCAGTGCACAAAGCAAGGTCCATAAAGACATGGATGAGCAAGTTTGGTGTGAAGGAACCTGACTGGCCTGCACAGAGTCCTAAACTTAACCGATAGAACACCTTTGGGATGAGTTAGAGCTGCAAGTCAGGCCTTCTTGTCCACATCACTGCCTGACCTCACAAATGCACTTCTGGAAGAATGGTCAAACATTCCCATAGACACTCTCCTAAACCTTGTGGACAGCCTTCCCAGAATAGTTGAAGCTGTTATAGCTGCAAAGGGTGGGCCAACTCAATATTGAACCCTACGGACTAAGACTGGGATGCCATTAAAGTTCATGTGCATGTAAAGGCAGATGCCCCAATAATTTTGACAATATTGTGTGTGTGTGTGTGTATATATATATCATGTATATATAAAATATAATATAGGTTTGGTAATTTTTTGGTGATTTGGTGATTTTTCAGACTTACTTCTAAGAATCTACTGTTAGTAAAAAACATTAGCCTTCTTGTTTTAACATTTCTCAGACAAATATCATTGGCATAATGTTTGCACATTCTGTTCTCTAATACAGTGGGGGGAATAGATACTATTGCTGAATAGTGGGCAAAATGTAAATGATTTGAAGTGCAATACACACATTTTGAGCTGCTCCCATTGTTTCAGAGGAGTTCTGTTAAAAAAACTGCATCCAGGCTACTTTAATAAAAGTCAAAAATAGCTTGGCCTTTCAAAATATTTGACTAATGGCATGTATGATACTACAGTACCTTCTAGGGTTTGAGTTAGCAAATACTCTCTTGCCTATGGCCACACCACCCTTAATGCGCCCGATCTTGTCTAATCTCAAAAGCTAAGTTGGGTCAGGCCTGGTTAGTTGTTGGATGGGAGAAAAATGCTCTCTCATAGAAACTGATGTAGAAAGGAAGAAGCAAAGTTATATTCCCATAGCTACCCAAACTTTCTAAATAAAGGGCCAGCAGCATAAGCTGAAATAAGGGTTCCAGCCAAAAAAAAAAAAAAAAGTAAAAGTCTGGGTATAACGCTAGCTCCTGGTTACCCGCAATCACTTGAGTAGAGCCTGAAGTTCGGAAATGGCAAACTATAACCCCAGCTAACTTTTCTGTGTATCCCTAGCGTATACAACCATTGTCTATGCTCATTTGCTAGGAAGGTTAGTGAGTGCATGTATTGTATGTATATTTGTAATACTCTGTATGTCTTATATTGTTTTCCTACAGTTGTAAGTAGCTTGTATGTACAGCATTCGTGTTTAGTAAAACATATTAAAGTATAACTAAAGGCAAAACTTTTTTTAGTTTAGGATAGAGTGTAGAGGGAATAGAACATGTGGCATATTTTTATTATTGTCTGTGCCACCCTGAGGGTGATTTATCTGTCATGTGTCCAATAATTACTGAAAGTAAAAGTAAAAGGTGACCCTGGTGACAGTCAGGGATTCCCTCACTTTGGACAGATTTCCTCTCACCTCCTGTTTTGGCTATGGGACAGGAAATCAGGAAAAATCCCCCAAATTGAAAACAGATGGCAAAAATAAAACTGACAGGGGTTATAACCCTTCTGTACTTTATCCAAAATGAAAACAAAAAGTGTTGTCTTGTGTTGGTGTTGGTGTTTAGTTCTGCTTCAATTTCTGCAAAGTGGCAAAACAGTTGTTCAGAATTGGAAAGGGGTAAGGATAACGATAAGGCTTTGCAATGTTAAGAAGCAGAGTTTTGTCTTGTCTGACTTAAAAATAAAAAAATAAAAAATACATTTGGTGTTTTATATTGTAGGCCTGTAATTCTTAGCAATAACACGGAAGTGAAAAGGCAGCAGCTGAAGCTGCCCACAGTTAAAATGGATGCAGCCAGACTCAGTGGAGGGAGATTTCTGCAGCATATTTAGTATAGTATATATAGTATATTTAGTACAGAATCATAGTATATATATAAAATAATATGCAAAGTGGTTGGAGGGAAGCTTCAGAATGGCAAAGATGTTTATATTCCAAAAATGTTGTGAGCAGACTGCAGTTCCTCTTTAACACACCACAATGCCTTAACTAACACCTTGTTTTAGCTGTGTGAACTGGCTAAAGTGGTTTACGCTTTGGGGGATGGGAGGGGGAGGGGGTTAATTCATTACAATGGTAATTGTAATATGGCACATGGAGGGGGTTTAATGTACTCACTGATGTATTAGTGACCAGTGGCAATCAATTAATCCTTTTGTGCTGCATTAATGACAATGGCACCATCAGTGTTAATTAACCCCTTTTATGCTGCAGCATGAAGGGGTTTATAAACACTGCCACTAATGCCACTAATGCAGCACAGAGGGGTTAATTAATTGCCACTGGTCACTAATACATTAGTGAGTACATTAACCCCCCTCCATGTGCCATATTACAATTACCAATCATCATCATTATCATCATGATAACCACACAGTACAGTGTTGCATATATCCCTGTGCCAGCATCCCATTTATTTCTACTGAGACACACACACTCTGTCCCAATATGTCATGCGTGCGGATGTGGGTCCCAGAATGCATGCAGGGTGCGTTCAGGGACCCACACCAGCATGTCATATTGGGATATAGCGGCTGTGTGTCTCAGTAGAAATAAATGGGATGCCGGCATCGGGATGCGTGTCACACTTTAAAACAGTGTCACTGTTTTAAACAAGGTTAGGACTGTGTGATACGTTAAATACAGTTCTGTAAGCAACACCTTATTTTCTGGAAGTGCCCCTCCTGAGACTAGACTCTGGATCCGCCCCTGGCCGGAGGATATTGAGTGCCCGGCACCTGCATATTGGCTTCTGCTGTGTAACGAATTACAGCAGAAGTGGCGAACGCTCTCCCCCCTGCAGGTGGAAATGCAGAATCTTGTACTGTATATATACAATATCTCACAAAAGTGAGTACACCGCTCACATTTTTGTAAATATTTTATTATATCTTTTCATGTGACAACACTGAAGAAATTACACTCTGCTACAATGTAAAGTAGTGAGTGTACAGCTTGTATAACAGTGTAAATTTGCTGTCCACTCAAAATAACTCAACACACAGCCATTAATGTCCAAACTGCTGGCAACAAAAATGGGTACACCCCTAAGTGAAAATGTCCAAATTGGGCCCAATTAGCCATTTTCCCTCCCCAGTGTCATGTGACGCGTTAGTGTTACAAGGTCTCAGGTGTGAATGGGGAGCAGGTGTGTTAAATTTGATGTTATCACTCTCACTCTCTCATACTGGTCACTGGAAGTTCAACATGGCACCCCATGGCAAATAACTCTCTGAAGATCTGAAAAAAAGGAATTGTTGCTCTACATAAAGATGGCCTAGGCTATAAGAAGATTGCCAAGACCCTGAAACTGAGCTGAAGCACAGTGGCCAAAACCATACAGCAGTTTAACAGGACAGGTTCCACTCAGAACACGCCTCGCCATGGTTGACCAAAGAAGTTGAGTACACGTGCTCAGCGTCATATCCAGGGGTTGTCTTTGGGAAATACACATATGAGTGCTGCCAAAATTGCTGCAGAGGTTTAAGGGGTGGGGGGTCAGCCTGTCAGTGCTCAGACAATATACGCCGCACACTGCATCAAATTGGTTTTCATGGCTGTCATCCCAGAAGGAAGCCTCTTCTAAAGATGATGCACAAGGAAACCTGCAAAAAGTTTGCTGAAGACAAGCAGACTAAGGACATGGATTGCTGGAACCATGTCCTGTGGTCTGATGAGACCAAGATAAACTTATTTGGTTCAGATGGTGTCAAGAGTGTGTGACAGCTACCAGGTGAGGAGTACAAAGATAAGTGTGTCTTGCCTACAGTCAAGCATGGTGGTGGGAGTGTCATGGTCTGGGGCTACATGAGTGCTGCCGGCACTGGGGAGCTATAGTTTATTGAGGGAACCATGAATGCCAACATGTACTGTGACATACTGTAGCTGAGCATGGCCCCCTCCCTTCATAAACTGGGCAGCAGGGCAGTATTCCAACATGATAATGACCCCAAACACACCTTCAAGGTCTCTAACATCCACCATCTCCGTGATGTCATCATGGAGGAGTGGAAGAGGACTCCAGTGGCAACCTGTGAAGTTCTGGTGAACTCCATGCCCAAGAGGGTTAAGGCAGTGCTGGAAAATAATGGTGGCCACACAAAATATTGACACTTTGGGCCCAATTTGGAAATTTTCACTTAGGGTTGTACTAACTTTTGTTGCAAGCGGTTAAGACATTAATGGCTGTGTGTTGAGCTATTTTGAGGGTACAGCAAATTGACACTGTTATACAAGCTGTACACTCACTACTTTACATTATAGCAAAGTGTTATTTCTTCAGTGTTGTCACATGAAAAGATATAATAATATATTTACAAAAATGTGAGGGGTGTACTCACTTTCGTGAGATACAGTTACAAATAATAAAGATACAAAACTGCTATAGAGCGGTCAGCAAGTGGTTAATGTACAACATTCTACATACAAGACAATAATGGGCCACCCTTGTTTACATTTCTTTTAAATAATTCTTTTTTATATTAACTGTTTTCCTTGTCCTAATTTTGTAATGAAAAAAGCAGGTAAACCTGAAGTTTAATTTGTTTTTATTTTGCCTTCCCTTTTTTCGAATCTACTTATTAACATGCTAATAAAATTTTAATTATATCTTATTTTAGCTCCAGTTAGGTCGTCACTGAGCCTTTGTGCTTCCCTATGCAGGACAAGCAGATCATGACTGGTAGGGGGTATCTTCCTGAAGACATCATATGATTCTGTCTGCAAGTAGTGTGATAGCACTGCCCAATGATTTGAATCCTATATATGCACAAAAAACAATATCCCATCCCCTGATGAAGTCACGTGATCGTGACGAACACGCGTCGGGACAGTGACACCGGAAGTGACGTCATACGAGCCCACAGCTTGTTTTTACATTGTCTGCTGTATTGTCTTGCAAATGCGAGTACCTTTTTTGTACCATTAAATAAACATTTTACATTGAAATACTGCACCATGAGGCATCCTTCCTCTCTCCCTAAACGTATGTTACTGGCGAGCTCCCCCACGGTGGATACACTATAAGGAGACAGCACCGCATACCATAGGCAGGATAGGACCCAAGGCAGTATACTAGGAACGACCACCAAGGACCCAAACGAGACCTCCACTATACGCTGTTACCTTACAGCCGTAAGGTAAGGGGACACCCATTCACCCAATCTGCACGAAGGAGAACGCACGGATCATCCACTGCTCCACATAGCACTGCACTGATCTGCGTTGCCAAGCACCTGCATTTTACTTTAATTTTGGACTCAGCTTATGCCACATTTCACCAAAATTTTATGGACTTCCACTGTGTGTCAACCGTTTAAACACGATGTGTGTCATACAGCCGCATACTTATCCTTTGCTCGCGTTTCCCTATTTGAGTGAATAGGACGCCAGCCCACACGTTTATTCACCCATATTTGCACTGACCACCTTAGGTACATGTTTTACTTTTTATGCATATTGTGACCTATTATTTGTATATTATTTAGCATTTGTGCAATTTTACTTTGTCACAAGATACCTTATCACTGAGGATCACTGGTCACTTTAGGTGCCATCTTCAGCACCGATACACCTCTGAGCCTGTAATAGTGCTCATTATTTTCTTTCTCTCCAGCACTTTGCACTTTACCAGTCTATTCCATTGTATTTATTGTCTTACACCATTATATATCAATTTGGATTATTTATTTATTTTATTTATTCATTTGTGGGTTTTACTAAACTAGGACACCCTTTCGTAATTATTGTTGGTACTACACCCTCACTTACCTCAGTTCATACTGCACTAGGATATTCATTTTAACCACCAGGTCTTCCGGTGTTTTTATTATATATATTTTTATATATTTTTTATTCCAATTTGCGTTATTTGCACTGGATTAAGGTTTCAACCTGCACCCCCATGTTGCACTTGCCGTATAAGCTCTGCCATTACTATTACCTACCTCTTGATGTTTACTTAGCTAGTTTTCTCTAGCACAACTTTATTGTTTTATACAGCGCACCGCTACCCATTACACTATTCACAAAAAACAATATAATAACTAAAAAAACACAATTCATAAAATATTAAAGTGCAAGTTCTAACATAATACATAAAGTGCTAATAGTGCAATTAATGTGCAAAAAAACTAAAGAAAATCCAGTAATAATTCTTCTTAAAAATAGTCCACATAGAAAAGTCTCTTTATGTGAACGGTGTTCCATAAATTAGCACACAGTATTTCTCCACTCTATAGCTTGTGTCCCATTCACCAGGTGCAGTGCATGCTCACCTCCATCTTAAACCCAAGCAGGGGTCAAATATGCATATGAGAGATAATATCTGATGTTCAGGTTCTTTTAAGAGCAGTATGATTCCCCTTCTAGAGTGGCTCCACACTGTTCACAGGCAACTCCAAGGCAACATATGAAGAGAAAAATGCTTCCAATAGTGCAGTACCTGGATTATTAAGCTGAATAAACCACACAACCACAGCTTCATACAATGCACTTGCATTTATTAAAATAAAGCATAGCATATAGTTAAAATCCAACAGGTCTCATGTATTCCATATAAGTACTCCCACCGCCAGGCTCCATCTCTATGCGTTACGCCACCATCACAAGTGGCTTCATCTGGAGTTTTTTTTTAAGACTGGGATTCAGCTTTAATAAGCTATATTTAAAGGGTCAGTGCACCTTCACAGAAAAATGTAAAGGTGAAATACCACCAGACGACATTCCCCACCCCACTGATCCTATCTATACTTACCTCCAGGGTTGCCAAGCTGTCAGCAGTTGCACAGCTGTTCCAGCGGTCCAGGGATTTTAAATACCTGCTCTTCTCGCGCTTCTTGTCTGTCCCATTCTGCTCTCTCTTCTCCCTCACCTTGCCGGAACAGACCAGATCAGTTCTGATTGGTCAGAGCTAGTCACAGTAATGCCACTGTCCAAGCAGAACCGATCTGATTTGTCCAAGAAGTGCTGATGGAGAAGAGCAGGGTTTTCCAATCCCCAGATGGCTGTAGACATGCTGACAGCTTGGCAACTCGGAGGTAAGTAAAGCAGAATCAAAACAGCTAAACTATCAGAACCTACAGAAAAGTTTTGTTCAGAGTTGTGTTTTTAGTATTAAAATGGTTAATTTGCGTTTAACTTTACAATGTATGAAAGAGAATAACTATATACTAGTTTCAACAAGAAAACATTAGTAGTTGGCTCTGTGCATTGTAAGGAGATGATTTGATAGGAAAAGAAAATGTAATTTTGCCAAAATAAAAATTCAAGGTCCCCTCAAAGTTACAAACAACTTGACCCTAGTTTTCTTAGTTTAAGATGTCATCATGGCTAAAATATTTAATTTTCTTTCCATTGTGGACAGTTGAATCTTTTCTGGTGCATATCTTATGAGAACACTCATGTGTGCTGTAGGAATTATATATTCTTTCTTTGATGTAAACTCTGCAAACAAAGAAAAAGTTCTACTCCACTAAAACCGGTGATGACAACAGTAATGAAAATGATGCGGATTAACCTGATGATGACGATAATAATATTGAGCAATGAAGATGATGGTGAATAATAACAACAATAACAAATGACTAATAATGATGTAGGAATGGGCAATGTAGCAGATTATAATGATGATGCAACATTGCTGTCTTTATTGAAAAGCTTGAAATCCTGTGCATAACTAAATGGTCACTGTGTGAAAAGTGAGTCATTCAAGTCAATAGTTGGAAAATGATAGTGGCCCCCGAGAGAATATTGGACATGATTATGCCTTGCTGAGGTACCAAGCACTTTGGCCAAATTATAACTATAGACAAGTTACAGAATTCTAACTTCAATATGTACCTAGTAAGCATTATTGCATTTCTTCCATATAGAAGTCAAGAATCAATATAAAACCCTTGGCCTTTTAGTGATGTAAATACATTTTCCATCAGGAAGTAAAATTCTGTTTCCAGAGTAAACAAGCAGTAAAACACTTTACAACAAGACCTCACTCACCTCTGTAGTTATAGGTATCGTGAAGAAGTTTAGAAACAGAGACACTGAATATAGTTACATTTTTAAATGTTTCTATGAAGAGGTGAATTTAACGTAAACAAATAGTGGGTTCTTCTAAGCTGCTAGAAGCCAACTGAAAGCCAAATGTAGGATCTTGCGTGCCTGACTCTTCTGGAAATTTTGGTGTGTGGAAAACCCATTCAAATGTAATTTATCACAACATAAATAAATGTGCAAAAACGCGCAAGAGAGGTCAGTGGTAGTTTCTTAGAGCAACACCTCTCTCACATGGAGGTAGAAAGAGTCTGGTAGTCCAGGTGGACAGTTGAAAAAATCCCCAGACTCTCACCAGAGGGTAGTCTTGGGAAAAGTCTCTGCTCTAGATACAGAGATTACAGGCTGTGTGCACTTGACCACTCCAATTTATATTTGGCCATCTGGTCAGCTGGCATAGTGCTGAGGCTAGGAAGTAACCTACATGCTTTTGTGCTCAAAACAGGCAGCCTGAATGCCTGGATTAATGTGGGAGAACCTGTCACCTGGAGACAGCTCACATGCTCAGTCTCTATTGTCTCATCAGGTGTGGTCTCTTTGAATCCTGGTCTTTTGCTGGAGAGTACAGCATGAATCTTCTTGCTTCCCCCTTAAGACCCCTTTCACACGGACAGACCGTCTATCCGTTTTTCTTCCTTCCGTCAACGGACGACAATACATTCCTATGGGAAAACGGATGACCATCCGTTACCATCCGTTAGCCTCCGCATCCGTTTTTATCCGTTTTTTTCAACGTACAAGGCTACGTCCAGATCCGTCAAAATATTAACTGATGTTAACGGACAATGTCCGTCAACGTCCGATCAGTTAAGATCCGTTTTGAAGGAATAATTTTTTTTTTGTTTATCTGTATGGGAGGAGCAATGCTTTCTAGGTAATTTCCTTAAAGGCACAGAAACTGCTATAAATGGATCAAAACGGATACAAAAATGGATGTAAACGTGTGCATTAACGGATGAAAACGGATAGTAACGGAACGGAAGACGGATGAAGCAACGGATAAGAACTGATACGTTTGTGAAAGGGGCCTTAAGGCAATAATGGCCACTTGGGAGTTGGCAGGATCCCAAATGACCAGCTCCCTCAGTCTTTTGATCCAATCATTTAGTCCTGATCCAACCCTGTGTACTTGGGTAATTGTTGCAGCAGGGCTTCCATCAGGAATATGGGGGTTATCATTGCAGGGGTGTTAGAATGCTTGCTAGTATCACTAATGTGTGCTGCTGTTGTGCCTCCCCATCACAATTGTCTGGTCAGTCCTGTTTGTGGCACCAAGTGTAGTGTACCAGGATTCATGATCAGCCAAGTGACAAGACAGTTTGTGGCTTTAACTTGAATTTGTTCACTCACAAAGTGGCAAAGAGAAATGCATATAGCACAATACAATATACAACAGAGAATGAAGAGATGCAATAACAGGGCTGCCTAGGAGCAGTTTCCCTAGAGGTTCATTAGGAGACACTCAGTAGAGACAGATTAGTCAGTACTAATGGCTACTAGCATTTCTCTTAGGGCAAAACTTCTTTCAAAGGGAGACAGGAGGGGTCCTGTAGTCCCAGTGGGTAGCTAAAGGAATCCCAAAACCTCCTTTACAGGGTGATATCAGGAGGAATTTCTTCTTCACCTTGCATGGTTCAGGTGGAGGGTGCACATTCAACCCCCCTTCCTGGTCGGCCAGGCTGCATGCTCAGAGCAGAGTCTGGTTTGGATTTTTTGGGGGGACCCCACTATTGTTGTGTGGGGTTCCCCTAAAAAAAGTCAGACTTTAAGGGTCTAGTATGAGGAAGAGCCAACACAAATATTCTTGCAAGACACAGGATGTTACCTGTCAAAAATGTACATTCTTTGCAATTGTAAAACAGCTGCAGATAGTCTGTGATGTTAGTGGTGCTAAAACACTGTAACCCTACTGAAATATTTGTGCAGAGTACAGGATGTTACCAACCAAAAGTGTGACATTCTTTGCAATAGTGAAATAGCTGTGGACTATATGGATATGACAAATCATCCCAGTTGTAGTCACGTGTGTTGTGACGTAATGCGTAGGGTAGATGCATACGGACACCGGAAACAACGATCAGGTATGAGCTTGGCGCTCGTTTTTACATTGTGCTGGTCCACATATGAATATTTTTTTTAAATAAACTTCAGACCATTTTAAACATACTACACCATAGTAGGCTCTATATCCTTTTTCTTTGCCTGGTATACTGAGCATCTGAGTGGTCCCTGACACCCACCTACTGGAAGGAAAGGAAGCGATCCCCTCTGGTAAAGCTCCATACACACTAGGATAATTAGGAGGAACGCGCAGGAACGCATCCACCTTAAGGGATTTGCCCCCTCTCTCTCTTCTAAATGCTGTTTACCTTGCAGCAGTAAGGTAATAATTTAGTACACTCACGGGTGTCACTGAGACCGAAGAAACACCTTGCACTTAAAGTCACAGTGCCACCAGATGTTATTTTATTGCTACATGATGTTCCTGTAGAACACCCCCACATTTGCACTTTGCACACTGGACCCCGAAGAGTGTCCAGCCGTTCACAATTTTGGACTTTTAATCAATTATTATTATCAAATCTTTATTTATTTCTCCACCCACTGCTGCTGTAAGCCTACATTCACGATTGTTTCATTCAAGTTTTTTCTCGTTCATATTTGCATGTGTTTATTTATTTGCACACTAGCACTTTACATTGTGATATATGAAATATTATTGCTCGTTTTATGCTCATTCACTATAATTTATTTATTTAACTTAATTTTACTGTATTTTTGCAAGTTGATTTAAACATAACCTTATAGGAGCGCAACACCAACTGTTACTTTAAATTAAAAGTGCTGTTGCACTGGACAGTAATTGTCCGAGTATGAGAAGGTAATGTCGGCAGGCCTACAGTGTTGGCAGTAGATGTTAACAGTGCAAGGTCTGGTTCATTTTTATCCCCAATCTGTGTCCCGTGGTTGCTGGGGTCTGAAGGTGGGGGGGGGGGGGCTTATTGTAATATGGAAGTCCCTTTTAATATTAAGGGAGAACCCATGTTGATGAGTAGGGGTACCCTAGAAATAGACACCCAAATGTTTGACAAGCCCTTTCTGTAAATCCGAAAACTCGAACAAGGAGCAAGGGTGTTGGGAGCTCTGAATAAAAAGGACGAGCCAGATGTTAGTCCACAATGTTAAATGAATACAGTTCAGGCAAGGTGATGTCTCGAAAAACACTTAGGCAGCACTTCATGAGGGAGGGAATCTCTATTAAAGACAAACAAAACAGAAAAAAAGGCGCCTTTAAGTGCAGTAGTAAAGACTTTAAAGTGGTTGTAAACCCTCCAATACAACTTGTGCTTTTTGAAATCTAGATAGCACAGGCAGTTGATCACTGCCTATGAAAGTGTACTCACTGTTGTAGTTTCCATAGCAACCGCCCTGCAAGCGTGGGTGACGCCAGGCACGATTGCGCAGTAGGTTTATTCTTTAATGGCACACTGTGTGTGCCGTTTCTGTCCCCCTCTACATGCCGATCATTATCATTCATTAACTTCCTCTCTGAATGGCACAGAGGGAAGTCTTGCGATACCGCCTTGCAAGTAATTTAGCTTCAGCTATGGTTTAGCTTGGTTGCCGTATTCGAGATAGAGGCTTGGTTTAGGCGATACGGCGCATGCGCAAGAAATGTAAAAGGGAAACACAGTAAAGCCCCATACACACGGTCGGACAATCCGCGGACCAGGTCGGTCGGATCCTGTCCGTCATACTTTGTCTGATGTTGGTTTTGCGTACACACGGTCGGACAAAGTTGTCGGAAAATCCGATCATTCTGAACGTGGTGACGTTTGTTGCCTACGACGGGACTACGTAGAGGCTAGTAGCCAATAGCTTTGGTCTTGTAATGTGATCTGAGCATGCGTAGCACTTTGTCCGGTCGGACAACCGTACACACGATCGGATTTGGTGTGATCGGACCGTGTTGACGGCAAATCTTTCCAGCAGGAGATAAGACTTTGTCCGTCGGACAAACCGACGAACACTGTCCGATGGTGCATACACACGGTCTGATTTTTCAACAACCTTGTCCGATCGGACAGAATCCATGAAAAAGTCCGACCGTGTGTATGGGGCTTAAGGGTGGAAATTACGTCAATACTAGATTCAAGAAACAGCAGTAGAAATGGCGCGGCCGATACCCAAGTGAAGATTTACAAAATATGAGAAATAAGGTATTTTCCTGCCTCGTTTTTTGGCAATTTTGATGTATTTAAAGTTGCAATACTATCTAGTATATAAAACTTGAAAAAAATAGGAAAATCGTCCGGGGTTTACTTCCTCTTTAATAGCCCGAAGAGGTTAAAAATATTTACTGGACATGAGGTTAAAAAGGGTTCATCATAGTGAATGTGTGGGATGGTGGTCCAGTGTCCAACATCAGGGTGGTCCCGATAGGGTAGTCCTGGAGGAGGTCCAGTGTGCAGCAGGGATTCCAGCTGACCAGCAGAGGGAAGCCACAGTGGAAGGAAACACCAGGCGGATCACCCGGTCTGCCGGGTTCAGCGTGGAAAGCAGGACCCGGAGATGATTTCAGCGGAAGGGGAACCAGCGTGGACCGTCTATTGGTTCCTTTTTCATACCTATGACAATTGGTATGAAGAAGGAACCACTAGACATACCGAAACGTGTCCCACCCGTTTTACTCCACTTCTGGTCCACGCGGGTCCTGCGTTCAACTCTGATCTCAGCAGCGCGGCTGATCCTTCTGGTGTCTCTTTCCACTGTGGCTTCCCTATGCTGGTCCGGTGGGGCCACCCTGATGTTGGACGCTGGACCACCATCCCACACATTCACTATGATGATCCCCTTTTAACCTCATGTCCAGTAAGTGTTTTTAACCTCTTCGGGCCTTTTAAAGTCTTTACTTCTGCAATTAGAGGTGCCTTTTTTCTGTTTTGTTTAAATCCAAAAACTAGACTACCTGATGCATGCAACCGATCTCGGCAGTAACACTAGTTGAATTATAGCTACCTGAGTTGTCATCAGCTAAATAAGGGAAGGGATGGGGATAGAGGTGACATTATTGAACAAATTTTGCCAAATATGGCTATCCCGGCTCTTTTGTTTAAAAGGATTTCCCACGATATTAGTGGTTCCTAGGGAACCAGTGACAGTGGGAAGCTGTCATATACAGGGGGTCCCCAACTTACGAACGCCCGACCTACGAACAACCCCTACTTACGAACGGGGCGCTGCGGGGACCCTCCGCCATTTTTCGCTCTTTTTCGCCGTCTTTCGGCCGTTCTGCGCATGCGCGGCCATAGGGAGCCTCGGAAAATGCCGGAAATGTCCGTAATTTGCCACGCATGCGCAGAACGGCATTAGACGGAACATCGGAAATGTCCGGAAATCTCCGTATTTGTCGGTCTGCGCATGCGCGGCCAACTTACGAACATTTCTGACTTACGTACAGGCGGGCAGTCCCTAACGAGTTCGTAACTCGGGGACCTCCTGTATAGAAACAGAAATACAGGCATTCGTCCAAACACCTAAATCGATCTGAACCTAGGCTCACCTAGCCAAGAGTGTAGGATTAGCTACTGATGGAGAATTTTGTATAGTGGTGAGAGGTAAAAAGGGAGGAACTGGAAAGAGGACCTTTTCCTGCCAACAGCTACTAATGAAATACTGCTCCTATTGACTTTGACAAAGCGCATGCACACGAAACATGTAAGTCACAGCAACAGAACAGTGGACGCTTACACAACTGACTTCAGGACACCTTTCCCCTTCATCTCCGGCACAGCAGTGACATCACAGAAGGCGCATAAGTTCGCCGAGAATATCGACGCTGCTCGGCTTGATTGTTCCCTCTGGGGCCGTTTACATCACACAGGTTGCCTTTCTATCCATTCTGTTGACCACTATCCAGCCGTGGCATCCACCTAGAGCTGGCAGGTTTTGCCGACAGCCAGTACGCTCCCCCTCTGTGAAACTGAATTTTCTCCCCTCCATTTCCTTGGATGGTGATTGATGTTCAAACCATCTCCAGGCAAGCCTCCCAGATGATTATTTCCCCCTTATCCACTCTGAGGTCACTGGTAATGTTCACTAACATTTATTTTAAACTTGTTCAATAATTTTTTTACTTTATGGAATAAATAGCATTGTTTATGCATACAGTACTATGTTGGAATGTATTTGATCATTCTTTCAGAGTGCTGCATTTTGTGTTTTTTCTCATTGAGCTGCATGCTGAGAAGTTATGTGTCTCTTCATACACATGGTACCCAAATGACCAATGATGTTGCCATATTTAATACGCTTTAGACAGAGGCTGCAAATGACTATGGTGCTGTCTACAGCACATGAGTTGAAAGGGGCCCACACAGCTCAGCTCTGGGGCAAGCTGCCCCTGAATGATATCCTACCTTGCTAATGCTGTGCCTCTCCCTCACTTTCCTCCTCTACTGTATCTGGCACCCAGAACAGTCAGAGAACTCATCATCACCCCCCCCCCCCCCTCACTGGAGCCAACTTGGCAATAGGCTACAGCTGCTCAGACAAACATTGCATTATGGCCACTAGATGAGGCCAACGGTCATAGGAAATTTAATGTATTAGCCAAAATACACTTATACTACCTTCCATTATAATCAATAATCATGACAGAGTTTCTAACCTATCCCCAGTCTACTGCAAAAATATTTGTATTAATATCTATCCCCAGTGAGTAGATTTCTCAAACTTCATGTTTGTCTGACACTTGTCAAGTAAAAAGGAAGTTAACAAAAAGCTCCCAAACAGGAACACAGACAATAATGTAAAGTTAACGGAGCTTAAACTTGCGCTTTAATATTTAGGTCCTTCAGTGAAAGCTCAGGTCCACTACCAGGAAAAAGCTTTCTGACTTGTCTTATTGCAACTTCTCCTGAAACCTTTCTTTCAACAATGTGGCAGTTGCTGAAGACTTGAGATCATCACTTCGTCCAGGCAGATCATGTGATGATGATCTCATGTCTATGAGCAAATGATGTCCTCAGCTATCACAGTAGGATCTCTGTGATTAATGTATTTATGTAGGCATGAGAGTGCAGTTACAATTGCATATTTAATGATGGTTTCTGAGTATTAGATGTCTCATACAATCCAGTTTGTTTTATTTTCTTGTTCCTTAAAGTGGATGTAAACCCTAAATTTTTGTATTTTTTTTGTCTGGCACAATATAGAGTATGGGATTTCAGATCAGCTGTGCCCAGTCTTGCCACAAAGAGTTAATCCAGCTCTGAGAAATCCTCATATCTTTTTTCAGTGAAATAAAACGGAAAAACTGAAAACTTTGTCCGTTCTTCCCCCTTGCTGTGATTGACAGGTGATTTACATATCTTGTGCACTAGCCTAAAGCCCCATACACACGGTCGGATTTTCCGATGGATTCTGTCCTATCGGACAATGTTGTCGGAAATTCCGACCGTGTGTAGGCACCATCGGACAGTTTCCATCGGATTGTCCGACGGACAAAGTCCTATCTCCTGCTGGATAGATTTTTTGATAACAAAGTCCGATCACACCAAATCCGATCGTGTGTAGCGAATTCCGACGGACAAAGTGCTATGCATGCTCAGATCACATTACAAGACCAAAGCTATTGGCTACTAGCCTCTACGTAGTCCCGTCGTACGCAACAAACGTCACCACGTTCAGAATGATCGGATTTTCCGACAACTTTGTCCGACCGTGTGTATGCAACACCAGTGTCGGACTAAATCCGTCGGACCAAATCCGATGGATTTGGTGGTCGGATTTTCCGACCGTGTGTATGGGGCTTAAGACATGCATTATACATTTAATTCCCACCCCACTCCTTTCTTCAGCACCTCTGCAACGATTGGATATTCCACACCTCAGCATGATTTGGCACGCTGAAGTCATGTGAGGACTTTTCTGGGTTTTAACTGGATGTTAGTGATCATAGCAGAAGTTCAGTGTAAGAAATACACAGGAGATAATGCACATTGATAAGGGGAGTGTAGAGGTGGGCGGGGAGTCTACTGACCTCACGACTCCACCCACTGAGCCCTGGAAAACAGACCCACCCACAAAATCTGCAGTTTTTCGGATCTCATAGCAGACAGAGGGGAGACATTTGACAGATAAGTATACATGCAGGAGGCATGTATATCCTTCTAGATAACCAATATTGCAATAGTTTAGAAAGGATGAGAGTCGGTTACATCCACTTTAAGGGAAAAAAATATATAAAATTACTTCACATTTACTCTAGCAGGTGTAATAAAAAATATGCGTCAAATAGCAATGATGATACAAATAGTGTAGCAACCCACGCCGCTGTTTACATTTTATTTTTCATCAGTGTATCAGAGAACAATGAAATAAAGTGCCTGAAGTTTCCAGTAAGTGTTCATGATATATAAGGAGTATATAAGCAAAGAGTGTAAAAAATTAATTTTGTATAATAAAGCTAAATTCAGTGGGATCTTGTCCTTGATGAAGCTGCAGTGTCCAGGAACAGAGCAATGCTGAGAGAACATGGTGAAAAAATGGATTCTACATTACCTACCAGCACCATAATCTGTTTTCATGTGTGCATTTTACAATATATCACATTTACTATAAAATCATGAGCCACATGAATAATATTTTCTGCCTATTAACTGTTAATAATAGTACCTATTTTTATATTATGCACTTGTAAAATTCAGGAACTCCACTGTATAAAAATTATTAATCAACTTGTATTTGTCCAAAATAAACAAATTCACTTTTCCTTGTGGTTGCCACAAAAGAACTGTACATAAAGAAAAAACATTAATTAAGAATGGCAAATAATACAGAAAGCTGCTAGACTGGTCAATCGTAATTTTCCCTTACATACTTATATAGCAAGATCTTTGTTAGGAATTTGGTACATTGTATTGTCTGTACCACAACATTTTACCAGTAGGTGGTGCTCTGGACAACATGTATTTTACACTACAAACAAAGCTGGGTTTATTCCATAACCAATTTAAGTGTGTCAGACACTTTTTTAGTAAATGTGATTTTCTTGCTAATTCAGTACAATTCCCATGACTATATTTGAAAGTTAGTAACATGAATATGGACGTGACATATAAGGATCAAGTTGTTTTTCTAAATGGTCATCTGCTTTAAGAACTCACAATATTTTTTCTTTCTTTCATTTATTTTTTTATCCCTGTCCATTTTTGCATTATATTTTTCTAGTCTACTTTGAAAGATCGGGATGTGTTGAGTTTGTGATGCTGTAAACACTGTAAATTATAAATTAGTAGCTAAATTATTAAAGCAGTAGTAAACCGCACCTTTAAAAAAAAAAAAAAAAAAAAAAAAACCCTACAAGACAATGTCATAATGTGCTAGTATGCATTGCATACTAGCATATTATGAAATACCTTCGAATGAAGCTCTGCAGTGGCACGCTGTCACAACTGACAGGGCTTCCATCTTCGCCCGGTCTTTCTTCCATGTTTGCATGCTCCAGCCGTCTGATTGGCCAAGCCGCGATGATGTCATTACCATGCACGTGGATTGCGAGTCCGACGCATGCGGACTGCGAGTGATATCACTCGCCGCATGCAGTGTGAATATCTCCTAAGCAGTGCAAGTTTAGGAGATATTCACTGTACCTACAGGTAAGCCTTATTATAGGCCTAACTGTAGGCACAAGTAAAAAAAAAAAAAAAAAAAAAGAGATTTTACTACCACGTTAAAGCTTAGTTAAAGTAATATGGAGATAGATAGCTTTTTGTTCTTACTGTATCTTAGTTGTTATAGTTCTACCACTATTATCATCTTACAGCAGTGCAGGCAGTGCAAATATGAGTGTGCAGTCCAATGGACACTTGAGTTATATCTAGCGCATGCAATGATCAGCTCTCAGTAACAGGACTGGTATTATGAACTCTATCTCTTCCTCTGCAATACAAGATTGTGTGAGGATGCATGTACTGAGGGGTGTGACTGGAGCTAAAGTGGAGGAATCAGCATTTTCTCGGAGAGTTTTTTTATAGCATTTCCAAATTAATATTAGCCACACATAATCAAATGCAGGGTTCCAAGTCTATAAAAAGGATAAAAAGCTGAAAAGCATATTCATGTCCACCATTTATTGACTTTTTTTTTTTCTTCCTGATTATTGGCCAAAAATCTTTATACGGGCTGATGTTTCTTCAACATAGGCAACTTAGATCATTGTACTGGAGCTTTTTTTTTACGTCTGCATGGATGCACGTTTAAATACCTTGATGTTTGCCCAGCTCTCCAAACCTCTTTGTTCCTGGCAGCTGCATCTTGTCCGAAAAAAATGCTTGATTTGTGTAAAAGCATGTAAATGTATTTAGGCAAACACATCAAGTGCTTTGGCGTTAGTTCATGTCATTGACCAGAATAATAATTTATTCTGGCTATTGAAATAAATTAACACTCAAGTGTGTTAATGCACGTGTATAAAAAACTTAACAACATAACAGTGATTTGGAAAGATGCTGAGTGTATCTTTTGTGTCTGTTCCCTACTGCAGTAGTTATCAATTTGGAACCATTAATCAATATGATGATATGAGTTTGCCTATCCATAACATTTCCAGAACGGTTGGTGTGCTTGCAGCCAGGAGGGATGTACGGAAGACCCTGAGGATCCAAAAACCAGGAGCTTGAGACTATCTGGGAATTTCTGATAATCAGCCGGCTGAGGTAAGCCCTTTTCTTACATTTTAGTTATCAGACTTCTTGATCGGTAAGGCATTTTCAGGACAAAGGGTACCTATTTTACTCCCCTTAATCAAATTAAACTGTATTGATTGGTGGTTATAGAGAAAGTTATGTTGTTGGTGCCGACTGTCCATTTCTTGTCATAGACAAGAAAAGGAAGAGTAGTGCTGTTAACAGGTTATATGAATCTCTATTTTCTGTAATATTTGTTTAGAGGCAAGAGGATATGTAGAGAAGAGAGAAGATTAGCCAGTCATTATGGGCATTAAGTTAGGTAAGGGAATGAAAGGTAAGAGTCTCTCAAAAAATGGCCACCGCAAGATGAGCACTAGAGAATATTTGAACCAGAGGTATGAATCCACCTATACTGAGCCCCTAGATAAATCGTTAAGGTGGATAGGGATCCACAATGGGTAAAACAGTTACCAAGTCCACAGGGACTGTGACAGACTCACCTGAGAGAGAGGCTTTTGGAGGAGACTATGGGCCCTGGCATTTGAGGGAGTTACAAGCATTTAGAAAGATGTTCTGTTATATAATGCAAAAGGACATTATTACATTTAACAATCAAGGTAGCCATGATGGTCTCTGACAACCTGAAACTCAGTAAACAGATGTATGTGAAAAGGAAGCTGATTAATGAGATCTGATGAGATGTCCTCCTGTGGGTTATAAACTGTGTCTGAGTTTCAATAAACAATCTTTCTTTTGTATTTTACCTCACATCTTGTCTGTGTACGAGGTTTGGGGTAAAAACGGGTGGTATAAGCTCTCGATCTGCTCGGAATGGCTTGGAGGGCAAGAGGTGCTGGTTGGTGAATGGAAGCATCCAGTCAGGGTGCCCAAGCAGTTCCGTCACAGGGTCTAAAGCCCCGTACACACGGGCCAAATTATGGGAGACATCAACCAGTTAAAAAAAATCGTCCAGCATTTGGCCGTGTGTATGCAACCCTGTCTGACAGAAGCCAACTGTTTGGCCTTCTTCTGTAGGACGAGCATGCTGGAAAACCAGCAGCTGACCGAATCCCGATCAGTGCTCTCAGCCAATGGCAGAGAGGGCTTATTGCAATGTTCTGGCGGGGGTTGTCCCCCTGTCAGAACACAACTGCTCAGCAGTAGGGATGAGCTTCGAGTTCGAGTCGAACTCATGTCAAACATTGCCTGTTCACCGAACAGCGAACAATTTGGGGTGTTCGCGGCAAATTCGAAAATCCGTAAAAGTCTATGGGAGAAATCTCAAGTGCTAATTTTAAAAGCCTATATGCAAGTTATTGTCATAAAAAGTGTTTGGGGACCTGGGTCCTGCCCCAGGGGAAATGTATCAATGCAAATTTTTTTTTAAAAACTGACGTTTTCTCAGGAGCAGTGATTTTAATAATGCTTAAAGTGAAACAATAAAAGTGTAACATTCCTTTAAATTTCGTACCTGGGGGGTATGTATAGTATGCATACAAAGGGGCGCATGTTTCCCGTGCTTAGAACTGTCCCTGCACAAAGTGTAATTTTTGCAGGAAAAAAAGCTATTCAAAATCACTCGCGGCTATAATGAATTGCCGGCTCCCGTGATACAGAGAAGAGTCATTGAAAGTCATTGATAAAAAAAAAAACAAAAAAAAAAAACATGGGGGTCCCCCCAAATTCAATTACCAGGCCATTCAGGTTAATGGATATTAAGGGGAACCCCGCGTCAAATTTAAAAAAAAAATGACGTGGGGTCCCCCCTAAATATCCATACCAGACCCTTCAGGTCTGGCATGGATTTTAAGGGGAACTCCACGCCAAATAAAAAAAAAGGGCGTGGGGGTCCCCCTCAAAATCCATACCAGACCCTTATCCGAGCACACAACATGGCAGGCTGCAGGAAAAGAGGGGGGACGAGAGAGCGCCCCCCCCTCCTGAAATTACAGGATTACAGTACATAGGATGCAAGGGATATCAAAGAACAAAATAAGGAATGCAGAATTTAGAAAGTTTAAACTAAATGTAGGAGGGAAATGTTGATGAGATTTAAAAGAAAGTGAGAGAATGTTATATGTGTGTTGTATAAAAATGGTTAAAATCAGGAGCTGCCCATCCATATAGGTCACCTCCTATATGTAATGGATAGATTCATGCATAGCATGTATCTATCTATGGCCGCCACGGCCACCCCCTATTCATGAGTCCGGCCCCTTTCAGGGCACCAGGCGCATGAATTACAGCGGCCAGGGTTTTTTTAAGCACCTGATTAGAGCCATAGGCTCTAATAGGCTTCAAAATAGGGTGGGCTCGGGATGCAGAGAGTGGGCCGGGAGCCCACCCAGGTGTGTTGCAACAGCAAATATTAATTTTGCAACACTGATCCTCCTCCCAGCCAATCGGGAAGCGGGTCTGATACCCGTCATCTGATTGGCTGAAAGGACAGGCGATCCTATTGGATGCCTAGGAGGAGGGGAGGAGACACACGGCGGAAGCAAGGAGGAGAAGAGCTGCTGGTCGATGCCTGGATGCCCGGTCCCTGCCGCTGCTCGGATGCCCGATCCCCGTCGCTGCCTCTTGGATGTCCGCCGATGCCCAATGCTCACCGCCTAGATGGGGTAAGTGCCGGTGGATCGACCGGCAGACAGCGGGGGGGTTTGAGTTGCCGCGGGGGGGTTTGGTTGTTTGCCGCCCCCCCAAACAAAAAACCACCAGCTCTTTGCAGACGTGCCGCCTCCCTTTCTCCTTCCCAAGAAAGGAATGTGATGGTTGAGAGTGATAACAGCAAGGTTACTTGTGACTGCAAGTAATAATCTACGCATTCCTGTTTCTTAGAAAAGAACATTATATGCCAACTTAATGAATGTGATGCTAAAAAATGTGATCACAGTTATGTTGAATCTGTTTTCCAATCATGGTAAAATGAGTGTTACATTTAAGTTAAAAGGCCATGTGTTACTAAATTAACACAAATTAAACAGCCTTTGCATTGCATTTAAAAAAGGGAAACATTTTTTATAAGGCAAAGCATACTCCTTTAAGTATCCTTGAAATTTAAATTAGGGTTTGATATTGAGAACTTACAGATTCCACCCCTAAATCTGGCCCAGTAGAGCTGGGATTAATAATTAAACTTTGACTACTCTAGAACGAGAAGAACAAGTAGTCCTTATGAAATAGCACCATGGAAAAATGATTATCCTTTATGTCTGCCAGCCATTCTTTTCGGCACGATGGTCAGCTTGACACATGGACCATGTCATAAATCAAAAGCAGTTGTGGCTGTCTTAGTAAATGAGCATGGGATAGGACCAGGGTTCACCACAATTGTTTTAAAATATGACGCTTCTTGCTTTACCTGTTACTAAAGATATTACTAAAAGTTGAACATTTTTTTCAGAGATTACAAATTGATATAACCAGATGCCCAAGTCCAGGTTTTATGAGCATTCACTTGTTTGTGTGGACACATTTTCTGGATGGGCCACAGTTTGAAGAGTGGCAAAGGCCACAGCAGGGGAAGCTAAGGTGATGTCTGAAAGTTAGAATAGCCCCCAAGGGGAATACAGGACTCTGTAGGAGTGAGATTGTATTTAGGAGTGTGCAATGCACTTGCTTATATTTTTCTCAGCAGCTGAAGGCTTCCACTTGGATTTTACAAAGAATGTTGCTGATCTCCAAAGGTTTTTTTGCAAACTTATTTATGTGTTTTCTCCCCAATTCCAGATCCTAACAGTTTGGAAGCATCTTGTAAACTAAAGCCAGATGACCAAGTGGATTGTTAAGAGACATTTATATATATGTAAATGTGATGGTTGAGACATGAGAGTGAAAACAGCAAGGTTACTTGTGACTGCAAGTAATAATCTACGCATTCCTGATTCTTAGAAAAGAACATTATATGCCAACTTAATGAATGTGATGCTAAAAAATGTGATCACAGTTATGTTGAATCTGTTTTCCAATCATGGTAAAATGAGTGTTACATTTAAGTTAAAAGGCCATGTGTTACTAAATTACCACAAATTAAACATCCTTTGATAGTGAAAACATTGCATTTAAAAAAAGGAAACATTTTTTATAAGGCAAAGCATCCTCCTTTAAGGAGATGTATCCTTGAAATTTAAATTAGGGTTTGATATTGAGAACTCACAGATTCCACCCCTAAATCTGGCCCAGTAGAGCTGGGATTAATAATTAAACTTTGACTACTCTAGAACGAGAAGAACAAGTAGTCCTTATGAAATAGCACCATGGAAAAGTTATGATCCTTTATGTCTGCCAGCCATTCTTTTCTGCACGATGGCCAGCTTGACACATGGACCATGTCATCAATCAAAAGCAGTTGTGGCTGTCTTAGTAAATGAGCATGGGATAGGACCAGGGTTCGCCACAATTGTTTTAAAATATGACGCTTCTTGCTTTACCTGTTACTAAAGATATTACTAAAAGTTGAACATTTCTTTCAGAGATTACAAATTGATATAACCAGATGCCCAAGTCAGGGTTTTATGAGCATGCACTTGTTTGTGTGGACACATTTTCTGGATGGGTGACAGTTTGGAGAGTGGCAAAGGCCACAGCAGGGGAAGCTAAGGTGATGTCTGAAAGTAGAATAGCTTCCAAGGGGAATACAGGACTCTGTAGGAGTGAGATTGTATTTGGGAGTGTGCAATGCACTTGCTTATATTTTTCTCAGCATCTGAAGGCCTCCACTTGGATTTTACAAAGAATGTTGCTGATCTCCAAAGGTTTTTTTGCAATCTTATTTATTTGTTTTCTCCTCAATTCCAGATCCTAACAGTTTGGAAGCATCTTGTAAACTAAAGCCAGATGACCAAGTGGATTGTTAAGAGACATTTATATATATATAAGGAAATGTTTGCAGACACAATACAGCATCTATTTCATGTACAGCTGGAAAAAAATTACCGTATTTTCCGGCGTATAAGACGACCTTTTATACTTAAAAAAATCCCCCAAATGTCGGGGATCGTCTTATACGCCGGTATATGGATGTCAGCATGGATGTCCGCATTAATGTCCGCGCTGAGCCAATCACGGCAAGCGATGTATTCTTTTAATGAATACAAAGCCTGCACGGATTGGCTTTCAGAGTCAGAGAGGCGCGGGCTGATGATGTTCCAACCTCTGCCAATCACGGCGAGCGATGTATTCTATTAATGAATACAAAGCCTGCTCGGATTGGCAGAGGTTGGAATATCATCAGCCCGCGCCTCTCTGAATCTCAAAGCCAATCCGTGCAGGCTTTGTATTCATTAATAGAATACATCGCTTGCCGTGATTGGCTCAGCGCGGTACACTAATACTGTATACAGTACCGGTATGTTACTAAATGCGGCTACCCCTCGGCTCCTCGCCATTCAACACTGGAGCTTTAAATTGAAACACCCGACCCTCCATCTGGCACCCGACCCTCCATCTGGCACCGGACCCTCCATCTGGCACCCGACCCTCCATCTGGCACCGGACCCTCCATCTGGCACCGGACCCTCCATCTGGCACCGGACCCTCCATCTGGCACCGGACCCTCCATCTGGCACCGGACCCTACATCAGGTATTTACCACCACAGCACTGCTTCACAAAGCTTGTAATTAAATTGCACTTATTGCTGCTTCAGTATGTTAGTCAGACTAGTCGGAAGGGGGTCGTCTTATACTGTGAGTATATGTTAAAACCAACGTTTTAGCTGGACATTTAGGGGGTCGCCTTATACGCCCAGTCGCCTTATACGCCGGCAAATACGGTAAGAGAAAAATCACCAGGATCGAAAACAGACACTGCTAAAAATGACTAAATGAAAGTGTCCCTTTGAGTTTGATTTATTTTCCTCTAGAAGGTGTAGCCTGAGATAATAATCTATTTATTTTATTCCTTTCATTGTGGGGGATAAAAATATATATTCTAAAACCATGCAGAGCTTATTACTAATGTTCAGATAAAGGAACACCTGGGTAACAGTGATCATAACATGATTTCGTTTGATGTTAGCTGTAAGCAAGAAATACATACAGGAAAGATAAAAACGCTCAACTTCAAGAGAGCAAATTTTCCAAGGATGAGGATGCTCTCCAGGACTTGGACTGGGAGGGAATATTGGCATCAATGAGCACAGAACAGAAATGGAAATTCTTAAAAAAGACTGTTTGGGACCTCACTGCAAAGTATATTCCCATGGGCAATAAGTTTAAAAGGCTTAAAATAAAACCTATGTGGCTCACGGTCAAAGTTAAAAAAGCTATGAACAATAAGAAAAGAGCTTTTAAAAAATATAAAAGTGAAGGAACACTAGTGTTGTTTAAATGTTACAAAGAATTTAACAGAATATGTAAAAAGGAAATCAAGGATGCAAAAATTCAAAACGAACGACAGATTGCAAAAGATAGTAGGACAAACCCAAAAAAATTCTTCAAATATATTAATAGTAAAAAGGTCAGGTCTGAGCATGTAGGCCCTTTACAAAATAATCTAGAGTGGGTGACTGGGGACAAAGAGAAGGCTAATTTATGAAATAGAAAGTGTTAGTTGAAGGACGATTGGCGCTCCCCTTTTGTTTAAAAGTGGATCTATTTAAAATATATATACAATCCCGTGTTTTAACTTTATTAAAGCAGATAAGCTGTGAGATAGATGCCCCTATCTACCCGCAGACATGTAATAATGGTAGTAGCAATGACGAGGGATGGTGGAAAGCTGAGTGATTCAGTACCCAGTGCTAAATAGGAAGGGCGGGATATATATCCAGATCTGATGATCCCATACAGGTTCAACCGTGACCCAGTAATATATCCCACCTTAGTGACTGATATTATGTAGAAATTAAACCAAATGAATCCTGTGCATTGCCACCTATATGTGACCTTACTATAAGTGAGCCAATACAGCCTATATGTATATGGCAGTGAGGCAAAGTGACATAGTACAACATTAATTAATTGAATAAAATAAAATATTTAAATATCGCCCATATAGGGGCTTATATATATGTGTATAGGTGAAATAAAGCAAAAACAAAAATGCCCAAAAAGACAAAAAAAACTAAAAACACAAAATTATATGTGAAAAGAACACAAAATATATGTGAAAAGTCCAGCATAAAGTTCCACTGTGAAGGAAAAATTCCCACAGAAAAATGGCAAAACTTGTAAATGGTGACACTATATCAAATAGCTTTATAACAACACTTGAGTGGTGATTCAAAAACGGTGACTTTTGTGCTTCAGGAAATGGCAGGTGATTTTGTGCTGTCCCCTCTTGCTCCCTCACTCACCAGATGTAGATACCCCACGTCACTTCCGGTGCGGGACTTAGAGGCTTGGAGCGCAGCTGGAGCGCAAGCCGCAAACCAGCCCCTACCCCTCCGCTTTTACGTATTATCCTACCAAATTGTAATGCTACGGTGGAAACAGGAGTATCCTGTATGATACCCTGTTTTTTATTTTTGTTTTGTTTTTAATCTTTTTAATAAAACACCAATTTTTTTTGCATCTGGTAATACACATGGGACCTCCGTTTTTTCTTGCTTTCTTGTGAGGAACATCCCCTCTGGGGATTGCTGCTGGATCTCCCAATCCATCCTACTAAGGAAATCTGGGTAGGCTGACTGGAAAGAATTGACCGGCCAGGACATCTTCCAGTGGGGGACCTGCTGAGCACCCGATACCATTATATTGCAAGCTGTTCACCCCTGCAGGGGTATCTACATCTGGTGAGTGAGGGAGCAAGAGGGGACAGCACAAAGTCACCTGCATTTCCTGAAGCACAAAAGTCACCGTTTTTGAATCACCACTCAAAGTGTTGTTATAAAGCTATTTGATATAGTGTCACCATTTACAAGTTTTGCCATTTTTCTGTGGGAATTTTTCCTTCACAGTGGAACTTTATGCTGGACTTTTCACATATATTTTGTGTTCTTTTCACATATAATTTTGTGTTTTTAGTTTTTTTTTTGTCTTTTTGGGCATTTTTGTTTTTGCTTTATTTCACCTATACACATATATATAAGCCCCTATATGGGCGATATTTAAATATTTTATTTTATTCAATTAATTAATGTTGTACTATGTCACTTTGCCTCACTGCCATATACATATAGGCTGTATTGGCTCACTTATAGTAAGGTCACATATAGGTGGCAATGCACAGGATTCATTTGGTTTAATTTCTACATAATATCAGTCACTAAGGTGGGATAGATTACTGGGTCACGGTTGAACCTGTATGGGATCATCAGATCTGGATATATATCCCGCCCTTCCTATTTAGCACTGGGTACTGAATCACTCAGCTTTCCACCATCCCTCGTCATTGCTACTACCATTATTACATGTCTGCGGGTAGATAGGGGCATCTATATAATTTTTTATTAAATACTTTCTTCAGCTTTGTGTATACAACAGAGAATGGGGGAGCTCATGTCCATAATGGGGGTGGTAGTGACACAGCCCTGAACGATCCACTATGGCTCAAAAGTATTATGGTCCAGAAATATTTAGACAGAATAAAGGTGGATAAAGCACCTGGACCAGGTGGCATCCACCCATGGATCCTAAAATAATTGAGCTCTGCAATTTCAAAGCCATTGTATTTAATTTTTAGGTACTCATTAATGATGGGAATAGTACCACTGGATTGGCGCAGGGCGAACGTGGTGCCTATATTTAAAAAGGGAACAAAGTCTTTGCCAAGTAACTATAGACCTGTTAGTTTAACTTGTATAGTCGGGAAGATACTGGAGAGATTAATAAAAAAACACATAGACGAGTTCTTGCTGGAAAAAAACATTTTAAGCAACAGACAGCATGGATTCATGAAAGACAGAAGTCAGACAAACCTGATTTCTTTTTATGAAGAGGTAAGTAAAACCTTGGACAGAGGCGTGGCTGTGGAGGTGGTATACTTGGATTTTGCAAAAGCATTCGATACAGTTCCCCACACACGGCTCATGTGTAAGGTAAGGTCTACAGACTTGGAAATATCAGTTTGTAAATGGATAGAAAACTGGCTAAATGACAGAATTCAGTAGTGGTTAATGATTCTTACTCTGAATGGTCTAAGGTTATCAGTGGTGTACCCCAAGGTTCAGTGCTGGGACCCTTACTTTTTAATATCTTTATAAATGATATTGGGTCTGGGATCAAAAGTAAACATTTCTGTCTTTGCAGATGACACCAAGCTATGCAGTGGAATAACGTCCTTACAGGAGGTCTCCAATTTACAAGCCGACATCAATGCTCTGTCTAATTGGGCGACTATGTGGCAGATGAGGTTTAATGTTGATAAATGTAAAGTTATGCACTTGGGGGCTAAGAATATGCATGGATCATACATACTAGGGGGAGTACAACTGGGGAATCCGTAGTGGAGAAGGATCTTGGGGTTTTGGTAGATCATAAGCTCAATAATAGCATGCAATGTCAAGCTGCGGTTTCCAAAGCAAGCAAAGTCCTTTCTTGTATTAAGAGAGGTATGGACTCCAGAGAGAGAGATATAATTTTGCCCCTGTTCAAATCATTAGTAAGACATCATCTGGAATATGCAGTTCAGTTTTGGGCACCAGTTCTCAAAAAGGATATCGGGGAACTGGAGAAAGTGCAGAGAAGGGCAACCAAACTGATAAAAGGCATGGAGGAGCTCAGCTATGAGGAAAGATTAGAGAAATTGAATTTATTCACTCTTGAGAAGAGGAGAATAAGGGGGGATAGGATCAACATGTACAAATATATAAGGGGTCCATATAGTGAACTTGGTGTTGAGTTATTCACTTTACGGTCAACACAGGGGGCACTCTTTACGTCTAGAGGAAAAGAGATTTCATCTCCAAATACGGAAAGGTTTCTTCACAGTAAGAGCTGTGAAAATGTGGAATAGACTCCCTCCAGAGGTGGTTCTGGCTAACTCAGTAGATTGCTTTAAGAAAGGCCTGGATACTTTCCTAAATGTACATAATATAACTGGGTACTAACATTTATAGGTAAAGTTGATCCAGGGAAAATCCGATTGCCTCTAGGGGGATCAGGAAGTGATTTTTTTCCCCTGCTGTAGCAGATTTGAGCATGCTCTTTTGGGGGGGGGGGGGGGGGGGGGTTTTGCCTTCCTCTGGATCAACTGTGGGTATAGAATGGGGTATATTGGATTGTACGATATTTTTTATTTTTGTTTATTATTTCTTTTTTTTATAGTTGAACTGGATTTTTTCGGCCTAGCTAACTATGTAACTATGTAACTATATTGAATGTGATTTTAAAAGTAGTTCAGTCATGTTAAAGTCATATTGTCTTTTACAGGCAGTCCCCGAGTTACGAACATCCGACTTGTGAACGACTCCTATTTACGAACGAGAGACAGCGTGACATCTCTGCCGTTCTGCGTCGGAAAACATTGGAAAACATCGGAAAACGACGTCTGTGCAGCTACTTGACAGAACATCGGAAAACATCGGAAAACGACACCTCTGCCGTTCTGCGCATGCGCTCCCGACTTACGAACATATCTGGCTTAAGAACAAACCGGCAGTCCCTAACCCATTCGTAACTCGGGGACTGCCTGTATATGACTTCCATTTTTATGCATAAATTGTCTGCATTTAACTATGCTGTTTATTAATCCCCTGTCTTTACAGGTTTTAGTCACATAGTTAGTCAAGTTGAAAAAAGACACAAGTCCATCTAGTTCAACCAAATAAAAAATTGTCACAATAAAAGGTAATTTTGTAATGATTAAGCTGCTCTCAGCTGTTAGATTTTTTCCCAATGAAGTTTGCCTCGTAGGCCAAGACTAGAATTGCTTAAATGTAAGAAGGTTGCAGGTTAAAGGTGGTTGCAGGTATGGTTAGTGATCAAAGTGTATAATATTTACCAAGTGGGAGATTATAAAAGAAATTGTAAATTCTATATATAACTGTAATCTATTTTGTATGCTTTGCTGATGTTATGTATTGAACAATGTACTAATTGTGCACATGTTACTAAAAATGTTTGAATTACATATTTGCATTCTCTTGAGTCCAAAGAAGAAATTGATGTTATATATTGAACAATGTACTAATTGTGCACATTTCCAAAGAAGAAATTAGCCTGCTTATTTTTTTTTGCCCCTTGTTACCTTAACCACTTAAGGACCAAGTCTCTTTTTTACCATTGTTGTATACAAGTTAAAATAATTTATTTTGCTAGAAAATTACTTATATCCCCCAAACATTATATATATATTTTTTCTAACACCCTATAGAATAAAATGGCGGTCATTGCAATACTTTCTGTTACACCGTATTTGCGCCGCGGTCTTACAATCGCACTTTTTTTGGAAAAAATTCACTTTTTTTAATTAAAAATCATACGCCAGTAAAGTTAGCCCAATTTATTTTATATTGTGAAAGATAATGTTCCGCTGAGTAAATTGATACCCAACATGTCATGCTTCAAAATTGCGCCGGTCGTGGAATGGCGACAAACTTGTACCCTTGAAAATCTCTATAGGCAATGTTTAAAAATTTCTACAGGTTACCAGTTTTGAGTTACAGAGGAGGTCTAGAGCTAGAATGATTGCTCTCGCTCTAACATGTGTGGTTTGAACACTGTTTTCATATGCGGGCCCTACTCACGTATGCATTCGCTTCTGCGCGCGAGCTCGTTGGGACGGGGTGCTTTAAAAAAAAATATTTTGACACAGTTTAAAAAAAAAAAAAAAATGGGTCACTTTTATTCCTATTACAAGGAATGTAAACATCCCTTGTAATAGAAAAAAAGCATGACAGGACCTCTTAAAAATGAGATCTGGGCTCAAAAAGACCTCAGATCTCATATTAACACTAATATGCAATTAAAAAAAAAAAAATTATTGGGGAAAAATAAAATGTCTCCTTTAACCACTTGCCTACAGGTACGAACACCCCCTTCCTGACCAAGCCATTTTTCAGCTTTCAGCGCATTCTGTCACATTTTGAATGACAATTGCGCGGTCATGCAACGCTGTACCCAAAAAAAATTTTATAATTTTTTCCCCACAAATAGAGCTTTATTTTGGTGGTATTTGATCACCTCTGCGGTTTTTATTTCTTGCGCTATAAACAAATTAAGAGGGACAAGTTTGAAAAAACACAATATTTTTTACTTTTTATTATAATAAATATCCAATTTTTTTTTTTTTTTTTCAAACAAATTTTTTCCTCAGTTTAGACCGATACGTATTCTTCTACATATTTTTGGTAAAAAAAATCGCAATAAGCGTCTATTGATTGGTTTGCGCAAAAGTTATAGCGTCTACAAAATAGGGGAAAGATTTATAGCATTTTTATTATTATTTTTTTTTTTACTAGTAATGGTGGCGATTTGCGATTTTTATCGTGACTGCGACATTGCGGCGGACATATCGGACACTTTTGACACATTTTTGGGACCATTCACATTTATACAGCAATCCGTGCTATAAAAAAGCATTGATTACTGTATAAATGTGACTGGCAGGGAAGGGGTTAACACTAGGGGGCGCTGCAGGGGTTAATATGTGTTCCCTATATGAGTGATTCTAACTGTGGGGGGAGGGGACCGATCGGTGTCCCTATGTACAAGGGACACACCATTGGTCTCCTCTCCTCGGACAGGACGTGGATCTGTGTGTTAACACACACAGATCCACGTCCTGCTCAATTACCGGGCAATCGCGGGTGCCTGGCGGTCATCGCGGCCGCCGGGCACGCGCATCGGCTTCCCAGCTACGCGGCGGGCACGCGCGCGCGCCTCCCGCGGCGCGCGCCCCCCCTAGTGGCCAAAAAGCGAGCGCCGTCATATGACGGCGGCCCGCCACAAGAGCTGCACCGTCCCGCCGTCATTTGACAGTGGGCGGTCAGCAAGAAGTTAAGAGCTATGGGCGGAAGTGACGTTTGATGACGCTTCCGCCCTTCCATGCCATGGAGCCGGGTAGGGGCCATCTTACCCTCAGTCGGCAGCCAGGCATCTAAGGGAGAGGACGCGATCATTTACGCTGTTACCGGCGCGTGTGGTAAGCGGCGACGACCGGAGCGCGGAAGGAGGGGGTGGGCACCCCTCCCGCCGCCGATAAAAGTGATCTTGCAGGGGAACCGCCACGGAGACCACTTTTACCTTAAAGAGAGATGCATGCCATTCCCGAAAATACCAGGTTTATGGCAGCTAGCTGCTGCCATAACCCCCGGTATTTAGCGCCAAAGTACCGACGTACAGGTACGACGATTTGCGTGAAGTGGTTAAAAGTACAATTGTAATATAATGTGATACCTATGTAAGCATGTGTATAAAAAGACTTCAATAAACAGAACAGTAGTTTGGAAAGATGCTAGGTGTATCTTTTTGTGTCTGTTCCCAACTGCAGTAGTTATTATTAATTTGGAACCACTGATCAATATGAGGATAGGAGTTATGTATCTATAAAATTTCCAGAACAATTTTATTATCCAAAAAATTCATTTAATTGAGCCTAACAAAAGAAAATGGCTAAAAAAAATAAAGAAAAAAAAAGGTAAAAAAGAAAAAAAAAAAATTAAAATATTATGAAATATATAGTGTGTTCATCATATCAATAAATGTGCCTGATTCATTAGAAAGGTAGCCTGTGAAGTACAAAACTATTTTTTGGAACTCAAAATCCAACTTACGCAGCATCACACAAATGAATGAAACAGCTGTGCCAGATCAGCCCGTTAGTATCTGTAACTGACATTATAAGCCAGGGCCCACATGTGACCATGCCCCTTTGTTTACTTAGTAGTAAGGGGGAAGCAGAGCTGCCATTTGGTGAGTGTCAAGCGACAGGAGCTGTTGCTGGTCGGCGGCCAGTGTTCATCACAATGGATTTACATTGGGGGACATTTTTATTCCTTTTTTTTTTTTAAATGAAGGACTTATCAAATACTGTCTTCTGTTTTATTTCCTTTTTACTTTTTTTGGTAAATTAGTAGGGGTACCATGTACTCACTCACATGGGGGCAGGATATGGGGGCCCCACATCCACTGAGTGAGGGTTGTAGAGAAGAGGCCCTTGTTCTCTTTCTCATAGCCCCCTGGTAAAGTGCCCCCCTCCATGTTAAGAGCACGTGGCTTGGTATGACCAAGGAGGGAGGGGGTAGTCACTAGACCCCCCCCCCCCTTATCTGGGCTACATGCTTGGATGTGGGTCTGGTATGGATTTTGGGGAAACCCTATGTCGTTTTGTTTTGGCATGGGGTGGAAATGGAAATGGAAATGGTGTGGATTTTGGGGGGAGCCACACGCAATTTTTTCCTGCTTTTTTAGCATGGTGTCCCCTTCAAAATCCATACCAGACCCAAAACCCCCGTGCAATTTTTTTCTTGCTTTTTCAGCATGGGGTTCCCTTCCAAATCCAAACCAGACCCAAAGGGCCTGGGCGCATATGCGTTTTTTAAATTTTTTTTATGTCAGCTCTTTTGTTAATACTCTGTCAGCTGCTGACTCATTGTTGGTAGACCACCGACTCCTTAAGAGCCGATGACTTGTCCCTGCTGCTGCCAGCAGGGATGAGTCGCAGTAGTAAAACACGCATAAAAGGAGGTATTAAAAATGCACCAAATCACACTATAGCTGCACTACAAAATCACATTGAAAATCTGATTAAAATCTAACTGCACTAGTGTGAACCAAGTCTAACATACTTTAAATAAACAAACTTTATATAAAGGTTTGCGATGTCCTTTTCTAACAGCCATTTCAATTTGATTAGGAGATTACTACATTTAATTGGCACAAATGATGTGTAAAGTCTATGCATAGCAAAGCCAATTTGTCATAGCATGTCAAAATCATCTTACACTCAGAGACTACATTTATTTTTTCATCTGATCATCATCAACCCACATTTAAGTATGTTATTATGAAATCTAGCAAATGAGAAACCTCTTGGCACTTTTTACAGTTTTTTTTATACATGTATTTTTTTCACAGGGATGGCTGATCAAGCTTCTAGTAAACACAGAAGCAAGAATAACATTATAGGATGCTGCCAGTTATCTTTGAAGGAAAAAGGGCCAGTAGTGTCTGAATCCAGGATTGAATTACTATGTTATGTTTCACTATGGAGGGAGTCATCTTGGCTGTGGCAGGGCATTGCTTTTTCATGCCCCCCCCCCCCCCCCCAATGACTGGTGATTTGATTACTTGTTTTTTGAAATATTCAAGAAGCAGAAGGAGAGATACAGAGTTACAAAATATACAGTTTGATTACTTGTTTTTTGAAATATTCAAGAAGCAGAAGGAGAGATACAGATTTACAAAATATGCAACCAAGCGTTTGCGATAACGTGCAATGAGGCTTTTACAGCGTCCTGGAGGAATTTTGGCCCACTCATCTTTGCAGAATTGTCCTAATTCAGTTACATTAGAGGGTTTTCGAGCATGAACGGCCTTTTTAAGGTCATACCACAACATCTCAATAGGATTCAGGTCAGGACTTTGGCTAGGCCACTCCAAAGTCTTCATTTTGTTTTTCTTCAGCCATTCGGTGGTGGACTTGCTGGTGTGTTTAGGATCATTGTCCTGCTGCAGAACCCAAGTTCGTTTCAGCTTGAGTACACGAACAGATGGTCGGACATTCTCCTTCAGGATCTCTTGGTAGACAGCAGAATTCATAGTTCCTTTTATCACGGCAAGTCTTCCAGGTCCTGAAGCAGCAAAACAGCCCCAGACCATCACACTACCACCACCATATTTTACTGTTGGTATAATGTTCTTTTTCTGAAATGCAGTGTTCCTTCTACGCCAGATATACTTGGACACACACCTTCCAAAGAGTTCCACTTTTGTCTCATCGGTCCACAGAATGTTGTCCCAAAAGTCTTGGGGATCATCAAGATGTGTTGTGGAGAAATTGAGACGAGCTTTGATGTTCTTTTGCTCAGCAGTGGTTTTCTCCTTGGAACTCTGCCATGCAGGCCATTTTTGCCCAGTCTTTTCCTGATGGTGGAGGCATGAACGCTGACCTTAACTGAGGCAAGTGAGGCCTGCAGTTCCTTGGACGTTGTTGTGGGGTCTTTTGTGACCTCTTGGATGAGTCGTCGCTGCACTCTTGGGGTAATTTTGGGCGGCCGGCCACTCCTGGGAAGGTTCACCACTGTTCCATGTCTTCGCCATTTGTGGATAATGGCTCTCACTGTGGTTCGCTGGATTCCCAAAGCTTTGGAAATGGCTTTATAACCCTTTCCAGACTGATAGATCTCAATTACTTTCTTTCTCAATTGTTCCTGAATTTCTTTGGGTCTCGGCATGATGTGTAGCTTTTAGGATCTTCTGGTGGACCTTCTGTGTCAAGCAGCTCCTATTTAAAGCAGGAGCAGGAAGGTGATTCCACTGCAGCTCCTCCCAATAATGTCAATGGGACCCAAACGTCAAAAATCAAAAGTGCCCATTTGTAAGGATTATATGCAAGTAATTTGGCATACAATGGTTATAGGGGTCCAGGTCCTGCCCTGGGGAGCATGTATCAATAAAAAAAAAAAGTTTGTGAAAAACTTCATTTGTTTTTTTATTTTTAAAGTGAAAGCATAAAAATGAAAAATGCCATCCAATATAGTGCCTGGGGGGTCCCCTTAGTCTACCTGTAAAGTGGCAGATGTGTACCATGTCTAGAATCTGCTGCAGCAATAATTGCATTTGTAGAGGCCAAAAAAATTTCATTTTTTGGATGCATTCTGGTGTCACTTTGACTTTGGATAGAAGTAACGGGGGAGCTAGTGTGTATGGTGAGGCCACAATGTAGTGCACTAGGGAACAATATTAAAGATTTTTTGGATGCATTCTGGTGTCACTTTGACTTTGGATATGCACCTGTCAAACAGGTGCAGAAAAAATACTTTTTGGCTGTCGAGTGTGCCTTCCCACCTTAACCATATAGAGGTGCTCTTGATGAAGGCAAAAAAAATTGCAATGATATGCACCTGTCAAACAGGTGCTGAAAAATTGGTCTTTGCGTGTTAATTGTGCCCATGAAACCTATACCAAAAACATTCTTCCAGATGAAATGATTGATCACCCTCAAAGGTAGGCAGCCTCGAAGTCCTACAGAGATTCCACATCCCAAAAAGACTTAATCAGTGACATTGGCATCAGGGGCTTCATAGCTGGTAATCCAAGACTGATTCATTTTTATAAAAGTCAACCCTGAACACAACAGGGATTGTGTCACTGCTGCATGCATTGTCACGGCTCACTATCCTTGTGGCCTCCTCAAATGGTGACAATACAGTGCACACATCTTTAATGATCAGCCATTGGCGTGAAGAAAAAAAGCTGAAGCGACCTGAGCCTGTCATACTGTACTTGCACAGGTACTCGTTGACAGCCCTCTGCTGCATGTATAAGCGCTGCAGATTGCCAAAGTCGAGTTCCACCTGGTGGGCATGTCACAAATCAGGCGGTTTACGGGCAGGTGGAATTCCTGCTGAATTTCAGACAATTTCAGCCAACTTCGAGCACTGGCTGTGTATGACCACCTGAAATGGCTTTAGCACATCTTGCAGCCCTAGGTATGTATTTAGGAAACGCTGCACCACCAAATTGAACACATGTGCCAGGCATGGCACATGTGTCAGCTTTCCCTGTCTAAGGGCGGACAGGAGGTTTGAGCCATTACCGCACACCACCATTCCTGGCTCCAGCTGGCGTGGTGTGAACCACCTCTGGGCCTGTCCCTGCAGAGCTGCAAGAATCTCTGCTCTGGTGGGGTACCTGTCCCCTAAACACACCAGCTGAAGCACTGCATGGCACCTTTTAGCCTGTCTCATGGAATAGCCGTTTGAACGCTTAGGGGGTACCTAATGTTCATAGGACAGTTCTGAAGAGGAGGGCATGGAGGTGGCGGAGGAGGGGGAAGAGCTCACAGGTCTGGCATCATCACTACCAGCTGTATGGAGATGTGGGGGCATAACAAGCTGCAGTACCAAACCCTGTCCTGCATCCTTTCGAGTTACAAGCAGCGTTACCCAGTGTGCTGTGAACAAAATATATCATCCCTGCCCATGCTTGCTAGACCATGTGTGAGCAGTAAGTTGGATTTTTTTGTCTGACTGCCTTACCCAACAATGCCAGAACATTCCCTTCCACATGATGGTAGAGAGATGTAACAGCATTATGTGAAAAGTAGTAGCAACTGGGAACCTGCCATTGTGGTACAGCACATTGTGCAAATTCACGGAAAGGTAGCAGAATCCACCAGGCTGAAAGGCAGAAGTTGGAGAGCCAACAACTTTGACAAGCTTGCATTTAGATTCTGGGCATGTCGGTGGCAGGGACTGTATTTTTTTTTCCGCTGCAGCAGATGGGGCAGAGAAATTTGCTGGCTACAGTCTACAGCTGGTGGTGTGCTGCTAGGACCTGGGACATACCATCATCCCTGTCAGTGGAGGCTGCTGAGAGGTAATGACTCAGTATAGCAGGGGCAGACTGAAGTAGGTAAGGAGGAGGAGGGACAGATTTGTGCCCCTTTTGTGTGGCTTTTAGGTGCTCTTGTCAAACATGGCAACAAGTAAACAAATGAAATGACCCCTGTTCAAAAGTCTGCATACCTTTTGCTCTTACTACTGTGTATTGGCCCTTTAGCATCAATGACAGCATGCAGTTTTTTGTAATAGTTGTCTATGAGGCCCCCAATTTTTTCATTCGTCTTGGCAAAATGTCGACAGGTCATGCAAAGTCTTTCCAGAGCAGCCTGTACTTCTCTTGCGGTTACCTGTGGGGTTTTCTTTATATCTCGAAAAATGCTTCTAGCAGTTGTACCTGTAATCTTTCTTGATCTACCTGACCTTGGCTTGGTATCAAGAGATCCCTGAATTTTCCACTTCTTAATAAGTGATTGAACAGTACTAACTGATATATTCAAGGCTTTGGATATCTTTTTATATCTTTTTCCATCTTTATAAAGTTCCATTATCTTGTTAGTCAGGTCTTTTGACAGTTTTTTCTATTCCCCGTGGCTCACTATCTAGCCTGCTCAGTGCATCCACACACACAGCTAACAAACTCATTGACTATTTATACACAGACACTTATTGAAATTTTTAAAAAATGTGGGAAATTAACCTTAAAGAGGAAGTAAAGCTAAACAAAAAAAAAAAATACACCCTGCAAGGTAAAGGCATAATGAGCTATAATGCATACTAGCTCATTATGAATAACTTACCTGAGTTGGAAGCCCCCGAAGCGACCCTCGTTCTCCTCCTCCGAAGCCATTAGCAGCGGCATGCTCAGTGCGCCTGCGCGCTGCTATCTACGGCGCATGCGCTGTAGACAGCGGTGCCTGTCTTTTTTGCAAATATCTCCTAAACCGTATAGGTTTAGGAGATATTTCTTGCACCTACAGGTAACCCTAAATCTAGGCTTACCTATAGGTAAAAGTGGTCTATAAGGGTTTACAACCACTTTAAGTTGCCATTTTAACCTGTGTGTGTCACCGTGTGTGCCTGTACCCAGGCCAAACATTCCAGGGTATATAAACTTTTGATCAGGGCCACTTGGGGGATTTCTGTTATTATTTAAAAAGGAGCTAAGCAACTATGTGATAATAAATGGCCTCATATGATTACTATCTTTAAATAAAGATAGTTTTTTGGCATGATCAGTCATATTTTCGATATCAATGCCAAAATGTCATGATTTCTGCCAATGCAAACTCTTGAGCACAGCTGTATAACCTGATGGTCATATGTGCTCTGGTAAGGGGCTTATCTGCTTATTGCTGGCTGATTCTCCACTTTTGAAGATCTTACTGGTACTATACATCCACATTGTTTGGATTTGCATGGTTATTGCTGTGGCATTTTTTGAAGTGTATAGATACCCGTGATCGTCTCACGGAGAGGAAGAATGGGGAAATGCTGATGTAAACAAGCATTTCCCCATTCTGCCTAGTGATACTGACACTGATCACAGCTCCCTGTGATCGGAAGCGGTGATCAGTGTTGTGTCACATGTAGCCCCTCCCCCCACAGTTAGAATCACTCCCTAGGACACACTTAACCCCTGCAGCGCCCCCTCCTGGTTAACCCCTTCACTGCCAGTCACATTTACACAGTAATCAATGCATTTTTAATCGCACTGATCGCTGTATAAATGTGAATGGTCCCAAAATAGTGCCAAAAGTGTCCGATCTGTCCGCCATAATGTCGCAGTCAGATCGCTGCCATTACTAACAAAATAAAAATGATTAGTAAAAATTTCATAAAACTATCCCCTATTTTGTAGACGCTATAACTTTTGCGCAAACCAATCAATAGACGTTTATTGCGATTTTTTTTTTTAAACTAAGGAAAAAAAATTTTTTTTTTTATAGCAAAATGTTAAAAAGGATGCGTTTTTTTTCAATATTGGTGCTCTTTTTTTGTTTTTTTTGTTTATTTGTGGGGAAAAAAGGACGTCATATTTGTTTGGGAGCCACATCACACAACCGCGCATTTGTCAGTTAAAGCGATGCAGTGCCAAATCGCAAAAAATGCTCTGGTCTTCGGTCAGCCAAATGGTCTGTGGCTTAAGTGGTTAAGCTTTCAGACAGTCATGATCGGTTCACACTGCCACGACTTGGAATCCCATGTTAGTCAATGACGGCTGTCTTAATTAGCACTACTGAAGTGGCTCTTTATAAAATATATATATCCGACTTTATATCCGACTTGTGCCCATAGACTTTAATGGAAGATGACGCCAAGTCGGATCTTCATCTATATTGATGTGATTTGGATCCGACATTACAGGAAGATTACCCAGGCATTCCCTTAAAGTTGCTTCAAAGTCGTTTTTAAAGTCTCTTCAAAGATGCTTCAAAAGTATCTTCAAAGTCGCATCAAGTAGTACTCAGGTCGCCAGCAAATTGCCAGGAAGTCAGCTAGCAAAGTCACGCTGTATATCACACAACTTTCAGGTTGCGGCAGTCTGAACTGAGCCTTAAATCTGGAAGCTGATTGCTTCTACAATGTGCAGATGCACCAGATTTTGTCTGCACCAGTTATAGTACATCTCTCCCTATGTTCCACTATGTAAATTGCTGTTGGGAGAATGGGGATTTCTCTTGCAGTAACATCATGGACAACTGATTCACATTTATAGGAGTCACGTGACTCCTCAGCTCTCTCCTCTCCCCAGCTGACAGCTATAGCAGGCGGGGCCGAGCACTCCCGTTGACATCACTCAGAGAGGAGAGAGAGTGGAGGAGTCACCTGAGCCCTGGGAGACGATCTGATATAAGGTATAATCTGCATTTTTTTATATAGATCAGACACTGGGACACATAGATTATAGTTGTTAAAGCAGCAGGAGGGGAAGGGGCGGGCACTGTCATGAGCAGACAGACAGGGAGGGAGGGGGGAGAGGAGGACAGAGAAGGACAGAGCAGGGCTGTGGATGATGGAGGCACATAAACTGACCACGGTGCCAGGGCTCGGCAGCCATGATATACTGTGGTCAGTTTACAGGGGGGAGGGAAAAAACAGACAGGATCAGGCAGTTTTTTTTTAGGTGATATAGGGGGCCAAATTACACAGCACAAGCACTGTGCTGTTATTCATGCTTTTTTTTTTTTCAGGGTAACAAACACTTTAACTTTGTTAAGCGGTGTGAGGCTTATTTGCTTGGATTATATGCAGAAGATCCACAACATCCACATATGTTGGACTATATATATATATATATATATATATATATATATATATATATATATATATATATATATATATATATATATATATATATATATATATATATATATATATATATATATATATATATATATATATATATATATGGTATATATTGTTTACACACTGAATTCATATATTATAAATATTTTTTATCTACATTGGACTTGGATTCATCCATTTTCTTTTCATATTCATTTGTGTCAATTCTTTAGGAGCGCTGCACCTTTGGGTTTTATTTTTGTTTGGTATTGCGTGTTCACAATATTTGTACTAGCTGCTTTCTTTTTGTATATCATTTATTGACACTGTTTTTTTGATACAAATTATCTGCAGCTGGATGTATATATCTCAGTGGTTTATTTGTGAGGCCAAAGAATTCAATGATTTCTCAAGTACACACAAGGTGGCAAATTGCCTTTTTGAAGAAAAATATTGCAGAGCAGATGGTCCCCCACAGTTTAAGATGGGATGTAAACCCCCAGAAGGCAGAAATTGAGATTAGTTAATGGTTCCAGTACTTCAATGAAACTAGAATACAATTTCTACAATTTTTGGTAGATAAGAAAAATGTAGATTGACCTTATTAGATGAGGAAATTGTTTCCATAAAGGAAAAAATTACTCCTCAAATCCAGTGATGAATATCATAAAAGTCCTTGAGAAAAATTCTTAAAAAAAAGGACTTGGAACAAAGGTTATTTATATATATATATATATATATATAATATATATATATATATATATATATATATATATATATATATATATATATATATATATATATATATATATATATATATATATATATATATATATATATATATATATATATATATATATATATACAGTGGTGTGAAAAAGTGTTTGCCCCCTTCCTCATTTCCTGTTCCTTTGCATGTTTGTCACACTTAAGTGTTTCGGAACATCAAACCAATTTAAACAATAGTCAAGGACAACACAAGTAAACACAAAATGCAATTTGTAAATGAAGGTGTTTATTATTAAAGGTGAAAAAAAATCCAAACCATCATGGCCCTGTGTGAAAAAGTGATTGCCCCCTAAACCTAATAACTGGTTGGGCCACCCTTAGCAGCAACAACTGCAACCAAGCGTTTGCGATAACGTGCAATGAGGCTTTTACAGCGTCCTGGAGGAATTTTGGCCCACTCATCTTTGCAGAATTGTCCTAATTCAGTTACATTAGAGGGTTTTCGAGCATGAACGGCCTTTTTAAGGTCATACCACAACATCTCAATAGGATTCAGGTCAGGACTTTGGCTAGGCCACTCCAAAGTCTTCATTTTGTTTTTCTTCAACCATTCGGTGGTGGACTTGCTGGTGTGTTTAGGATCATTGTCCTGCTGCAGAACCCAAGTTCGTTTCAGCTTGAGTACACGAACAGATGGTCGGACATTCTCCTTCAGGATCTCTTGGTAGACAGCAGAATTCATAGTTCCTTTTATCACGGCAAGTCTTTCAGGTCCTGAAGCAGCAAAACAGCCCCAGACCATCACACTACCACCACCATATTTTACTGTTGGTATAATGTTCTTTTTCTGAAATGCAGTGTTCCTTCTACGCCAGATATACTTGGACACACACCTTCCAAAGAGTTCCACTTTTGTCTCATCGGTCCACAGAATGTTGTCCCAAAAGTCTTGGGGATCATCAAGATGTGTTGTGGAGAAATTGAGACGAGCTTTGATGTTCTTTTTGCTCAGCAGTGGTTTTCTCCTTGGAACTCTGCCATGCAGGCCATTTTTGCCCAGTCTTTTCCTGATGGTGGAGGCATGAACGCTGACCTTAACTGAGGCAAGTGAGGCCTGCAGTTCCTTGGACGTTGTTGTGGGGTCTTTTGTGACCTCTTGGATGAGTCGTCGCTGCGCTCTTGGGGTAATTTTGGGCGGCCGGCCACTCCTGGAAGGTTCACCACTGTTCCCTGTCTTCGCCATTTGTGGATAATGGCTCTCACTGTGGTTCGCTGGATTCCCAAAGCTTTGGAAATGGCTTTATAACCCTTTCCAGACTGATAGATCTCAATTACTTTCTTTCTCAATTGTTCCTGAATTTCTTTGGGTCTCGGCATGATGTGTAGCTTTTAAGGATCTTCTGGTGGACCTTACTGTGTCAAGCAGCTCCTATTTAAGTGATGCCTTGATTGTGAACAGGTGTGGCAATAATCAGGCCTGGGTGTGGCTAGAGAAATTGAACTCAGGTGTGGACAACCAGTGTGTGTGTGTGTGTGTGTGTAGAAATATTATGGATTACCATACAATTGTTTTTAAGTGGCAGGAGAATTTGGTGCAGAATCAAGCATCAGAAAATGGTGATGGCCACTTGGGGGATTACCAAGATAACTAGAATCACAGTCAGCTGAGGAATTATCAAACTGCACTGAATGGAGCAAGGGTCAACTATCATAGGAGAACCTATTAAATATCGCCCCAAAGGATGAGGCCCCCAAAAAAAGTGAAAAAAAGAGTTATTACAAATCCCCTAAACAGTCTCCCAGTAAATATAATTGGAGGATTTAATATACAACTACAATTCCAAAAAAGTTGGGACGCTGTGTAGAATCTACGTAAAATATACAAATGATTTGCAAATATAATAAACCCATATTTTATTCACAATAGAAAATAGAAAATATATAAAATGTTTAAATTGAGAAAATGTACCATTTACCATAAGAAAAAAATAAGGCATTTTTGAAATTGATGGGAGCAACACATCTCAAAAAAGTTAGCATGGGACAACAAAAAGCTGGCAAAATAAGTGGTACTAACAAGGAAGGGCTGGACGAACATTTTGCCCAGCGTCACTGTAGCTTGCCCAGCGTCACTGTAGCTTGCCCAGCGTCACTGTAGCTTGCCCAGCGTCATTGCAGCCTTGCCCAGCATCATTTGCAGCCTTGCCCAGCGTCATTTGCAGCCTTGCCCAGCATCATTGCAGCCTTTCCCAGCGTCATTGCAGCCTTGCCCAGCGTCATTGCAGCCTTGCCCATCGTCATTGCAGCCTTGCCCAGTGCCATTCTAGCTTGCCAGCGTCATTTTCAGTCTTTTGCGTGCGCCGCCTAAAAAACCCGAAGCACGGCCGAAGCGCCCCCGGAAAAAGCCGAGCCGACACGGATGGCTAAGCTCGCGGTCCCGCCTCCCTGCTGTTTCCGGAGCGAGCGCAGGGAGGCGGGACTACGAGCAGAGCAGAGTCTGCTCGGCTTTTTCCGGGGGCGCTTTGTTCTTTTTCGGCAGCGCTCGCTATTTTTCAGCGGCGCTTGCCATTTTTGTCATTTTTTTTGGGGTATCGGCGTATAACACGCACTTTCCCCCGATTTTAAGGGGGAAAAAGTGCGTGTTATACGCTGATAAATACGGTAATTAAGGTAGATGGCAACAGGTCAGTAACATGATTGAGTAAAAAAAGAGCATCTTAGAGAGTCACAGGGGTTGATCTACTAAAGGCAAAAAGACTGTGCACTTTGCAAAGATGCCCTGTGCAAGTGCAGTTGCTCCAGAGCTTAGTAAAGGAGCAGAGGCTCTACTGACTTCCATCATCCAATCATGTGCAAGCAAAAATGCAGTTTTTTTATTCTCCGTGCACGTGATTGGGTAGTCTTTGCAAAGTGAAGCCTTATCTCATTTACTGAGTTCTGGAGCTACTGCACTTGCAGAGGGCAACTGCATTTTGCAAAGTGCACAGTCTATTTGCCTTTAGTAAATCAACCTCACGGTGTCTCAGAAGTAAAGATGGGCAGAGGTTCACCAATCTGTAAAAAGCTGCATCTTAAAATTGTCGAACAATTTCAGAAAAATGTTCGTCAGCGTAAAATTGAAAAAAAATTAAATAAATTATTATCTACAGTACATAATATCAAACGATTGCAGGAATCTGGAGAAAATCTCTGTATGCAAGGGACAGGGCCAAAACGCAATATTGGATGCCCATGATCTTCAGGTTCTCTAATGGCTCTACATTAAAAACAGGGATGATTCTGTGATAGACATCACTGCATGGGCTCAGGAATACTTCCAGAAATTACTGAAATCACTGTCTGTGAACACAGTTCGCTGTACTATTAAAGGTGCAAGGTAAAGCTCTATCATGCAAAAATTAGCCATATGGAAGCATGATCCAAAAATGCTGCCGTCTTTTCTGGGCCAAAGCGCATTTAAAATGGCCTGTTGCAAAGTTGAAAAGTGTTCTGTGGTCAGAGGAATTGAAATGTGTAATTTTTTTTGGCAACCATGGGTGCCCCATCTCCTGGAGCGACCTTCTGGCTTGTTATCTGCATTCAATTCAAAAGTCTGCATCTCTGATGGTATGGGGGTGCATTAGTGCGTATAGAATGGCCTACTTGCACATCTGAAAAGGCACCATAAATGCTGAAAGATATATCCAGGATTTAAAGTAGCATATGCTTTCGTTCAGATAACATCTTTTTAAAGGAAGGCCTTGAATATTTCAGCAGGATGATACTAAACCGCATACTGCATCTATGATATCAGCATGGTGTCGTGGTAGAAGAATCCTGGTGCCTGCCTGCAGTCCAGACCTTTCACCAGTTGAAAATATTTGGTGTATCTAGAAACAATAAATATGAAATAGGAGACCCAGAACTGTTCAGCAGTTAGAATCCTATATCAGGCAAAAACGGGACAGAATTCCTCTCCCAAAACTCCAGCAACTGGCCTCCTCTGTTCCCAGACAAAAGTTGTTAAAAGAAGAGGGGTGCTACACCATGGTAAACATGGCCCTGACCTTATTTTTTTCTTAAAATTGTACATTTTCTCAATGTAAACGTTTGATAATTTTCTATTGTGAATTACATATAGGTTTATGATATTCATTGCATTCTGTTTTTATGTAGATTTTGCACAGCATCCCAACTTTTTTGGAATTGGGGTTGTACTATGAATAATTGTTACATTACGCCTTAATGAAGCAGTCAGAGAAGGGAGTTATAGCACCCCAAAGAGGTGAGAGAATCCTTTTATATAACAGGTTTGAGCCTCTCTCCAGAGACATTGATCCCTAAGGAGTTGATGAGATTATAACCTACCATCCTAGCTATAATACCCCAGATTATTATCTGAATAACTCCCCCCACAATGCAAGGGGTCAGTGAAGTTCTCATTTTTCTCCCAAGGCCAAACAGAACCAAAAGAGGCCCCAGAGGGTGGAGGAGAACGTAGTCTCAAAAGAAGTCGGTTTAACTGATGGTGGTATTTTTTATCTTAGTAAAGCTCAATTATCCAAGAATAAGTAAATAATCTTAAATAAAAGGCTTAAAATTGCTCCACCCCAAACATTTAACAAATTTGAGATGTTTATTTTCATACAAATTTTGAATGTCCATAAACGTCAAAAGATATTTGCTCTCTAATCCTGTCAGAAGAGATAAACTAATTACAGAATGGATTAGGCATACAGACTTATCAAATGCCTCTCTGTTTTATTTTTTTATATTCTTTATTTTCATAATTTTCCTTTTACACGTGATTCATCACATTTACAATCAAATATTAGTCAAATACATCTGTTCAAATTACATTTTCCCCAGGCCTCACCCCCCCCCTCCCCCTCTAAGGAAAAAAAAAAAAAAAAAGAAATGGATTTTAAACGCCTACCCCGTCTCGCTCACCCCCTCCTGTTCCCCACAGTATTTTCTTCCATTATCCTCAAGTATTGTTCTGTTTCCCTGAACTCAATCCATTGTTGCCATATCCTCTGATATTTTTCTTCTAGATTCTCTAGAGTGTATAATGACTGTTCTATTATTCTTGTCCTCTCCACCCTCTCTACCCACTCTTTCATTGAGGGTATCTCCTGGGATTTCCAATAGCAAGGGATTAAGGCTTTGGCTGCATTTAATAGGTAAGGGGTGAGATTTCTAGCATTTCGTCCCTCTCCCCTCTCTGTATCGTGGAATAGACATACCCATGGGAGTTTCTTCAGCCTAACTCGTGTTATATTAAAAATTATTTCTATTATTTGCTCCCAATATTTTTTTATTTTCGGGCAATACCACCACAGATGTGAGAAGGACCCCACTGTATCGCACCCTCGCCAACAGTTTAGAGAATTATCTCCACTGTAGGCGTTCGCTCCTTGGGGAGTTACATACCACCTGGCTAGAAGTTTGTAGGACATTTCTACTGATTGTATATCTTTTGCTGTTGAAAAGACACGTCCTAGGATCTTGTTCTTCTGTTCATCGCTATTTAACGGGCCAATTTCACTTTCCCATTTCCCTAAGTACGAGGGGTATTCGTGCTCCGCCTCCCGCAACAGGATTTTATAAGTCTTTGAGATTCTTTTCTCATGGTTATTGGGGGATTCTATTAATTTTTCTAAAGGTCTAAGTTCTCTCTTACCGCGTAGGGGTTTTGGAAGTGTCTGTGTGAAGTGTTGTATTTGGGTGTAGCGCCACTTATCTAGTGCTCTGTGTCCCCACTTCATAATAATCTCATTATAAGTGCTAATTCTATTCCCTTCCATCACATCTATCAATCTCAGATTCTCTTTATTGGACCGTCTGCTAAAATGTATAAACTCCTCCTTGCCAGGGGGAAAAAATTTTGTGTCTAATAGTGGAATTAGTGGGGAATTATAATCCCAATTGTGCCTTTTGTGTACTACGTCCCAAGTTTTTAGTGAGTGTTTTGTGAGAGCGGTTGTGTTTGGGGCTAAATGTCTGTAGTGTGGGGGTATCCATATAATTTCTCCTATTCTTGTTCTACTTAACTTTCTTTCTAGCTCCACCCAACTTTTCTCCTCATAATTATGACTCCAATCTATTATTCTAGCAATTGCGACAGCTTCATAATACTTTTTAAAATCCGGGGCGGCCAACCCCCCTCTTCCTTTTTCTCTTACTAATGTTTCGAATGCGATGCGCGCCCGTTTACGTGCCCAGATAAATTTTGTTATTATTGACTTTATTTTCTTCAGGTATGACTGAGGAAGAGAAATTGGGATCATTTGGCAGGTATAGATAAATATGGGGAGAATAAACATTTTGACCGCATTTATCTTTCCAATCCAAGAGAGGGCTTTATATTGCATTCCTCTAAGTTGCTTTTTAATTTTATTAATCAGCGGAATATAATTATGATTAAAGAGGTTATCTACTTGAGGCGTTAATTTTATTCCCAGGTAGTTAAGTTCATTTTTACACCATTTAAATTGAAATTTAGATTGTATGGCGCTCTGTTCTTTTATTGATAGGGTTAAATTTAATATCTCGGATTTAGACATGTTCACTTTGAAGTTCGACAGTTTACCGTATTGTTTTAATTCTTTCATAGCCATTGGTATTGATATTCTGGGGTTGGAGATATAGAGCAACAAGTCATCCGCAAATGCCGATACCTTGTACTCCCTATCTCCCACTCGGATTCCCTGGATATCGGAATTTTTGCGCATCGCTGTCAATAAGGGTTCTAGAGTAATTATGAATAAAAGAGGGGAAAGTGGGCAACCCTGTCTTGTCCCATTAAACAAGTCGAGGGGAGAAGACAGGGTCCCGTTGACTCTTATTATTGTTGTCGGGTGCTGATACAGGGCCTCGATCCATTTCATCATCCTATCGCACAGTCCCATATAGCTCAATGTTTCAAGCAGGAATACCCAGTTGACTCGGTCAAAGGCCTTTTCGGCATCAATTGACATGAGGACTGTAGGAGCACCCCTCCTAACGGCTTCTTGGATCAACATTATTGATTTCAAAGAATTGTCTCTTCCTTCCCTCCCCTGCACAAACCCTGCTTGATCATTATGGATCCATTCTGGCAGATATGACTTCAATCTCTCGGCAATTATTTTTGCAAATAGCTTTATATCCGAGTTTAATAAGGAGATTGGCCTATAGCTTTCCACTGCCGTAGGGTCTTTCCCCTCCTTCAGGATCAAAGTGATATGTGCCAGTAGTGTCTCCTCTCTAAATTTCTCACTTTTCCCTATTGCATTAAAGTATTTGCATAGTCTAGGTACTAGCTGCTTGGAGAACTTTTTATAATATATAATAGAGAATCCGTCGGGACCCGGGCTTCCTCCTGGGGCCGTATTCGCTATAGCTCTTTCAACTTCTTCTACCGATATAGGTGCACCGAGTGCCTCCATTTCATCCATTTTACCCTTTGGGAAGTCCATATTCCGTAAGTACGCCCTTATTTCCTCCCGCCGCTTTCCTTCATTTTCTTTGTGTTCAATATTATATAAGGTACTATAGTATTTATGAAATGCGCTCGCTATTTCCGGGGATGATATCAAGATCTCGCCATTTACGTCTCTGATCCGATCTATAAACGTCCTGTTCTTTTTTTCCTTAACCCTATTGGCCAGCCATTTACCTGCTCTATTCCCCCACTGATATCTTTCCCTCTTAAGAATGTGTAATGCAGCTGTCCTCTCTTGCTCTACGTATTCTTCTAGCTCTCTTTTTTTGGTTATCAGCTCTTGTTTTTCCGATATTCCTTTAGGTCTTGTTTTCTGCTCTAGTTCGTGTATATCCTTATATAACTCCCTTTTCCTTTTTTCCCTTGCTTTTTTTTTACCTGCTCCAATACCTATTAAGCTGCCCCTTATCACTGCTTTATGGGTTTCCCAAATTATTGAGGCCGAAACCTCTGGTGACTCGTTTAAAGTAAAGAAAGTTTCTAGTTCCTGTTCTATCTTAATGGAATGCCTCTCTGTTTAACCCCCCTGTGAATACTGTTCCTTCAATTGCAATGTTTAAGGATTTAGTGTTAAAATATCTTGATTACATGAAGTTAAAAAGACTTAATGCTAACAATTCTTTGGAGGAAGGTGTTAAGTAGTTGTGGGCACATTAGGAAATTTTGTTGTATGTCCTGCTGACAAAGGTGGGGGGATAGTAGTTCTGGATAAAACTGACTATGTGACCGAAGTGGAGATAATATTTTCTGACGGTTCGACATTCCTTTGAACAATACTCCTACATAAGCTTATAGGAGGGAATTGCAGATAATTATTAATCAATCCTCAAGAAAAGGAATAGTTAATAAAAAAGAGAAGACCTTTTTGGTATCTTCAGCCACTCACATTCCAGTCATGTATTATTTACTAAAAGTTAATAAAAATCGAGTTAATACACCTGGTATCCCTATCATTGATGGAATCGATTCCATTAGGCCCCTTTCACACGGGGAAGATCCGTATTGATCCGCCCCGTGAAGATCCGCCGCTCAGCGGGGATCGCACAGCTGTTCCCCGCTGAGCCGGCTGATGACAGGGCGGTCCCTGCACACTGTGCAGGGACCGCCCTGTCAGTTCTCTGCTCTCCTCTATGGGGGATCGGATGAGCACGGACCGTCTGTCCGTATTCATCCGATCCGCTCTGCAGACGGATGAAAAAATAGGGTTTTCCTCCGTCTGCAGAATCGGACAATTGCGGAGGCGGACACCCGATATCCCATAGACATGCATGTATGTCCGTTTTTCATCCAAAAACGGATGGATGAAAAACGGACATACGGTCCGCATGTGTAAAAGGGGCCTTACTGTTCGGATTCAGAGATACAAATATGAGTTCCTGCAGCCTTTGGTCCTTCAGACTCCTTTGTATATAAAGAATACTAAACGGGTCATTAACATCTTAAAGGAGATCCAGTGTTAGGAAGGCTATATCCTTGCCACTGCAGATGTAGCTTAACTATATATATGCTAATAACACATAAACATGTATAGGAATATACTCACCAGCCACTTTATTACACCGTGTTAGTACTGGGTTGGACCCCCTTTTGCCTACAGAACTGTCTTATTTCTTTGTGGCATAGATTCAACAAGGTGTTGGAAACATTCCTCAGAGATTTTGGTTCATATTGACATGATAGCATCATGCAGTTTCTGCAGATTTGTCGGCTGCACATCCATGATGCGAATCTCCCATTACACCACATCCCAAAGGTGCTCTATTGGATTGGGATCTGGTGACTGTGGAGGCCATTGCAGTACAGTGAACAAGGCAGGATGGATCTATGCTTTCATGTTGTTTACACCAAATTCTGATCTTACCATCTGAACGTCGCAGCTGAAATCGAGACTCATCGGACCAGGTAGCATTTTTCCAATCTTCTATTGTCCAATTTTGGTGAGCCTGTGCAAATTGTAGCCTCAGTTTCCTGTTCTTAGCTGACCGGAGTGGCATCCGGTGTGGTCTTCGGCTGCTTCAAGGTTCGATGTGCTGTGTATTCAGAGATGGTATTCTGCATACCTTGGTTGTTATTTGAGTCTGCCTATTCACCTCTGATCTCTGACATCAACAAAGCATTTTCATCCACAACTCACTGGATATTTTCTCTTTTTTGGACCATTGTGTGTGTGTATGTGTATATATATATATATATATATATATATATATATATATATATATATATATATATATATATGTTATATACATTTGAGTCTGATTATAAAAGATTCATAAATGGTAGTTTACTGTCATCAATAGGCTAATTAATTTTGGAATACAAAGAGATAATATAGGGTCTATTTACAAATCTTTACCACAAACCTAAGGCACCATATTTTTAGCTATGTGACTATAATTAATAAGTTTGGTCTTGGAAGTAAGTATACGGGTGCCCCTGGACAACGTAAGTTATTATGAAATGCATAGGGAAGAGCGACCCGCAGATGTCACCTTGTGCTCCATTCGTTTACCCAGAAGGACGGGTTTTCTGTTTGTGCACCGGCCGGCACATCAGACTTCAGGCTCTTTTTAAACGGCTACATTGTAAGTGTATTACTTTCTTTTAAATAATAAATATTTGTAAGGTTTTACACCATATGGAGCACTTCTATTTTTTATGTACAACGTATATCCATGTGATGGTTTGACTGGCTGTGAGGTGGTTGTCAAGAATCCGTGATTGTACCTGCTGTCTTTTGGAGCCAATTAGTCATTACATGCATTCCTTGATCCTCTGTCATGGGGGATCACAATTCCTGCTGTTTTTGTGGTGGATTCAACATGGTTTCCTGCTCATAGAGTTTGAAGACAACTTATTTCACATTTATATGGATGTGTATCTCACAGTGCACTGGTGTTCATTCCTTTGTTCACCATTTCTTAGATTTGAATCAGTTTATTTTGTGCACTTCATGGAATATATGTGTTTTTTTCTTTAATTCATGTTTATTTTTTCATTGATTTATAAGTTATGGACACAATTTTTTGGATTATAATAATTAGTTAAATTATTGATTTTTATACATTTTAGATCCTCATCATAATTTTTCACTCACTGTTATGATATGCACAGGATTCCTTTTTGAATAATAGGTGGTTCATATATTTTACTTTTGATTCTATACTTTTAGAACCATATGGGTAGCATGATTTTAATTTTCTTCTAAAAAGGATACAGGCGTGTTAACATTCTGAAGTGAATATCATATATCTACTGTACATCCACAAAATGGGAAAGAAACAAATATTTCCAAAAAGGAACCTTTTGACAAATCAAATGCTGAGATACTGTACTTTGCAAACTAAAATTCATTTTCAGAGCTTGAAAAAAGTATGAGCTTGGATCACAGGGTTAGATTTGTAAAACTCCACCAACAGAACAGGCAAGTCCCAAATAATTTCAGTCTAGCATGAATGCATAGTTTTTTTGGATAGCATCAGTCTAGGATTGAATTCAGGCTTCCAAAACAAATGTAATTTTTGTACAAAACATGATTTATTTATGAATGTGCTATTCCAAAGAAAGAGAAAAAAATATGTTGAACACCAAATGAAAAAAATAAATAAAAAAATGTATGTATACCCCTTTTTTTGTTTTGGATAGAATGGAGCCTTCCACTTTTGGCAACACTGAAACAAAAATAAAATCACAGATACTGCATTGGACTTAAACGTTGCAGCTTGCTTACTACATATAAACTCTTATGAAGCATACACACAATTGGATTTTCCGACAACAAAACTGTGGATTTTTTTTCCGAAGGATGTTGGCTCAAACTTGTCTTGCATACACACGGTCACACAAATGTTGGCCCACAATTCCGAACGTGAGAATGCGGTGACGTACAAGACATACGACGGGACTATAAAAAGGAAGTTCAATAGCCAGTGCGCCACCCTTTGGGCTCCTTCTGCTAATCTCATGTTTATCTCGTGTTAGTAGAAGTTTGGTGAGAGACGATTCTCGCTTCTCAGCCTCGTGCTTTTCAGTTCGTTTCTGCTTTTCAGTTTGTGCTTGTTGGTTCGTATTTGTTCTTCAGTGCGTGTTGTCAGTTTGTTTCAGTTTTTCAGTGCGTTCTATTTATAATTTGCTTCTGTTTTTCAGTGCGTTCTTGTCCGCTCATTTCTGATTTTGAGCTCGTTCTTCTCAGGTCCTTTCTGATTTTCAGTTTGTTCTGACCAGCCGACCGTTTTCAAGCCATGGTGCGGGTACGTACTCGTCGTAGAGTTCGTGCTGTGTTTGGGCTTGGTGTTGGAGTTCTTGCTTTGACCCAAGTCCAGTCCAAGAACAGGGCGAGGAGGAGTTCATGGACGGAGAATTGGTTGCTCCAGCGTGACCAATTCTCGCACATGCCCTTGTTGCGGTAGACCCAGGAGAACAATCCTGATGATTTCAGGAATTATATCCGGATGATGGACCCCATTTTTCACCGTCTGTTGGCTTTGCTGTTCCCTTATATTACAATGTAGGACACCTGCATGCGGCAAGCCATCACACCCGAGCAGAGGTTTGTCGCCACCTTGCAGTACTTGGTGACAGGGAGAAGTCTCCAGGATATTAAGTTCACAGCTGGAATCTCCCCACAGGCTCTGGGAATCATTATTCCAGAGACCTGTTCTGTCATCATATAGGTCCTGCAGAAGGACTTTATTAAGGTAATTTTTATCCTTTAACATCAAATTCTATGTATTTAATGTTTGCTAATGTATTGTATTTATTTCATCATTCCATAATTACCTAATTATTATTTCCTCAAGCATGCTGTAAGCTTTTAATGCTCCTTTTTTGTCCTTCATGCATATTTGCCTTCTCTAACCCCCCAGCATGCTATCCTGGGCCCATACACACCTAGCCTAGTCACTTAACAATGTATTTTGTCAGCTCCATTGTAGTGCTTACCCTAAACACACCCCTAAAATGTGTCCAAATGTTATTTTTGTCCTTAAATTCAGGCAGAGTGCAAGATGTTTTTTTGGGGGGGGGGCAAAACTCATTTGGAACCCTCCCTCCCCCCAAACCGCTAAGTCAACCAATACCAAAAATCTGCTGACTTTGCCAAACCCATATACACTATACCTACCTCTTTTGGTCATATTTATGGATGAATTCACCAAAGCATGTAGTGCAAGGGCCTGCTGAATACTTTCAAATGGTACTGTTTAAAGTTTTGTTCTCCTATTATATTGATAGGTAATTGCAGAATGTAAAAATGTGCTTCAATTTGTACAGTGTGTATTCATATTTTTTGATTATGACACTTCTTACCTGCCCAGTGGGCTGCCAATAGTGTAAGTAAGTAACACACACTATTTATGCATTCAGCTCTCAATGAAGTGGTTACCTGTCCAGGAATCTGATAAGTGGACCTTATACTTTTGTGTTTGAATACTCATTTAAATAAATGTTATACTTATGTTGGCCAAGAATGTTTGTGTCTAATCTGCTTGCAATGTTTTGTGCAAAAGTACACATTTTTTTATTTTTTTTGCTTGACTCCACAGTTTCCTTCAAACCCACAGGAATGGCAGACTGTGGCTTCCCAGTTTGCCCAGCAGTGGGACTTTCCCAACTACGGTGGGGCAATAGATGGGAAACATGTCCACATCATCCCACCCTCCAACTCAGGGTTGTAATATTATAATTACAAGGCGTATAGTAGTATCGTGTTGTTGGCAGTGGTGTCAGCGACTTACGAGTTTTTGTATGTGGACGTGGGGAAAAATGGCCGGATGTCGGATGGTGGAGTCATCGCCCAGACAGAGTTTCACAGAATGGCAGCTTGGGCTTGCCACCTCCAGAAGACAACGTGGCGGGACTCCCATTTGTATTCATAGCATCTTCATGAAGCATTTGCCCTGGGGGACAATCTTATGCGGTCATTCCCTATGAGGACCCTCACCCCGGACCAGAGGGTTTTTAATTACTGGCTGGCCAGAGCCAGAAGAGTGGTTGAAAATGCCTTTGGCATAATGGCCAGCCGGTTCCGCCTATTCCTCACTACAATCATTATGGCGGAATATAAACGAAATCACATTGTTCTTTCATGCTGCATTTTACACAACTTTTTACGCAAAAATGCAGCCAACTATGTGGCCTCATTTGCCACTAAGGCTGGCTCACTGGACTCAAACATGATGGCACTTGAAGCTGGCCATCCTGGCTTGCCCCCCCAAAGTGCCCACGAAGTACAGAAAAGCTATATGGAGTACTTTGCGGGTAGGGGGGCAATTGATATGCCAGATACAGTTTAAAAACTATGGAAAATACATTTTTTATTTTTTATAAACTGAACTCATAATTCTTTTGATTTACTGCTTGTGTTTCTTTTATCTGTCTCCTAGGTTCTCCAATGGCTTTTTTTGGGGCATTTTCTTCAATAGTGCAAACGTAACTTATTTGATACATGAGGTGACAATCTCTTCAGCTAACTATTATGTTGTGCTGTGGGTCTGCTACACACACACACACACACATTGATTTTGTAGTTAATGTATGTAATGCATTAATGATAAAAATAGTCATCCTTTTCAACTCCATGGATTAATTGTTTGGAGCCTTATTGGGGCATATTTTAGAGCGCTGTGGGGGTTATTTACTAAAGGCAAAATCCACTTTGCACTACAAGTGAACTGAACGTGCACTTGCAGTGCAAAGTGGATTTGCCTTTAGTAAATAACCCCCATTGTCAGTGTAACTACACCAACTTACTCCAAAAACTGGTATTGAGCATTGAAAGAAGAATTCACATGTGCATTATAAAAGGATTTTTAACAAACCAACATCTTTGGTGTATAACATGTATGTGTGACAGTATATAGCCTTTTGTGGCTAAACAGGCATGTTTAAAACCGGAACATCCACAACTCAGGAACTTACAAAGTTCAACTTTTATGTGAAAGCAATATGAGTAGTAATATTAGTATGTCAAAACTGTGTTGATTTTGCCTTCATCAGATGTCACCCCTCTAAAAGCCAAATTTTGAAGATGCATACAAATTGGTATTCAAAAATGTGGATTTCCATCATGATCCCATGCCTAAAATGTGTGTCTTTTCCATAAATCTATTTTGATAGATGTAGGAAAAAGACACACAGTGTGTCAACATGTGTTATCTGCCATCATGGGATATCAATGTACGCGTTTTGTGGGTGCAACCCCTTCCTCGCAACAAATTTTTCCTGTTGTGGTCACTATTTCGCCCACTTCATGTACATCGTAATCCACATCTTCATAATGTGTGTGGGGATTTACCCTTATTCAGGAGATGTGGGGTTCCTGGTGTCCTCAGATGTCCCGATTCTTTTCTCCCCTATGTGAATACAAAAAAGGTATACTTAGCACACAGATATTTGAGGCAATAAATCGTAATATGAAACATTGCTTGGATGTGTCGTCAAATTGTCTGTTTTGGCAGAGTTCCAAGCTGAAGACATGAATTTTTCCCTTTCCAAAGCTGGAATACTTACCTGTTTTGTTAAAGTTTCACACATGGAGAGACCCCTATTATCCACTGGAGCACCTGCGTGGGACACCATAAAAAGGGTGTTCTGGTGTCCCACACTAGTGCTCCTGCATCCAGATGTGTAAACTCCTTACACTGAATTAAGTTTGCATTTCATTATATTACAAACACATCTAGACAACAATGTACTAAACTTCTTTTCATAGAAATAGGCATGAATAAATGTAGTTAACCTGCATCTGCCAAAAACTTTGTATTAGTGGTCGAACGAACAATGTTTAATACGAACGATTACTGTGCCCAACGAACCTCAAATTTGCCATTTTAAACTATACAACAGTAAAGAAAAGCACATGTACCAGCAGGGAAGTAATTATACTAATAGGAACACAGGACAAATACTTACTTTTTAGAAGCACTTTCCTGATCCTTCTGTACTGATTGTGCTCCCTCAATTTCAGGTCTGAGCAGCGTTTCCGCAATTGCTTCATGGATCCCAAAATGCCTGTGCAGACTTCTCACAACTTTAGTCATGATCTTGGCCTTTCTCACATTTGGGTTTGGGTAAGGTCCATGCTTCCCATCATAGTCAGCCCTCTTCAAGAAGTCCACCATCTCCACCATCTCTACAAAGGACATATTTGAGGCCATATATCTCGTCCTGGATCGGGACGTTTCTTGCTCCGGGCTTTCCTCCTCTTTGCAGCTCTCTACATGCACCTGCGCATGTGCTCTCCAACTGTGCCAAAGAGAAGGGGCGCGAATACACTAGAAAGAAGGTCAGGGGTGGAGTTTCACGCATGTGCATTGTATATAAAGCATAACACGCGTACGCCGCACGTACGATCTGTGAGTGAAGGACGGAGTAAAGTAAGCGCTGATCGTGCAAATGAAGGTACAAATTTAACTTGGGGCATCAGTGGTTAGGGGCCTATACTACTGCTTATAGATTGAGGCCTATATTGGGACAAGATTTGGAGAGTTTAGCCTGACATTAGGGTTTGTCTTGTGTTGTGCCTTGCAGAGAAAATGGATACATTTACTGACCCGGACTTCCTGACAAACTTTATAGACAAGTACAGGGAGCTGCCATGTCTCTGGCAAGTCAAAAAAAGTGACTACTCCAACAAGCTAAAGAGGAAGGCAGCACTGTAGCAACTGTTGGAATTGGTGAAGCCTGTGTATCCCGCGTCAGACATCAACTATTAGAAGGCCAAAATTGGTGGCCTGAGGAGCACATATAATAGGGAGCGCAAAAAGGTCCAGGATTCCATGAGATCAGGAGCAACAGCGGATGATGTTTATGTACCCAGGCGGTGGTACTATGACAGACTGCGTTTTTTGTCAGACCAGACGGAACCCAGGCCATCACTATCTACACTTCCTTCCACACTTCCTTCTACATCAGATGAGGCTTCAGAAGTCCAAGCTGGGTCTTCCACCCAGGAAGAAGATGTGGAGGAGCCCAGCTTGACCCAGGTATAGCCTTGTTCAACATATTTCTTGTCAAAAATTGAATAATGTTAACTAGATGTTATTGATCACTAATTTCTGATTTAACAGACAGTAGTATCCAAAAATTATTGGGACAAGAATGAAAAATGCTGGGGTCAGAAGGATAGTCTTTTCTATTTGTTAACATTCAATTTTCAACAGTCATGAGCCCAAAATTGTGTGTGATTGATGACCAAAAAACTAAAACTATGTCCCATTTTCATACACAGGAATGTCTCAGCCAGGAGGAGGCTGTGAAAAGTCTCAGCCAGGAGGTGGCTGTGGAAAGCAGCCTGACCGAATCCCAGGTTTCTCCCCTCTGCCTTCCAACAAAAGAACGAGGAAGGCAAGGAACCTGGAGGAGTCAGCGACTACTTTGATTCGACAGGCTACTGCGGTTCTCACAACAACCCCTGGTCCTTTGGCTGTGTGACGGCCAGTAAACTGGAAGGAATGGAGGAGGGCCAACGTTTCATCTGTGAGGAAGTAATACTTGAGGTCCTAAACAAGGGGATGAGGGGCCAACTCACAAATAAAAGCCACGTGTGTGAGTTGGACCATACTCCTCCACCACCTCCAGCAACACCACCACCACCTCCAGCAACACCACCACCACCTCCAGTAACACCACCACCACTACAGCCACCCAATCCACCACAGCAGCCTGGAAGGAAGCATGGAAGGAAGTGATGAGAGTGATGGCCTGGGTTTGGTGTAGTCTGGCAAAAGAAGAAATACTAAAAAATCTGTTTGTCAGAACTCTGTGTGAATATCAGCAGCAAAGCAACTTCATTATTCTAGCATTATAAAGAAGAAGAGAATGCGCTGCATTGAAAGATTTCCAAATTTGCAGCGTGACGAATGTGCTATCTCCATTACAAATGCTAGTTTTACAAGACCGAGCACTTCAGCCTCGTACTTGATTCTGAGCATGCGTGGACTTTTGTGCGCAAACTTGTGTACACACGATCGGACTTTCAAAACAAAGTTTTGTTGTAGGAAAATTTAAGAACCTGGTCTCAAACATTTGTGTGCAGAAATTCTGACAGCAAATGTTCGATGGAGCATACACACGGTCGGACTTTCCACCAACAGGGTCACATCGAACATTTCCCGTCGGAAAGTTCGATCGCGTGTACGCGGCATAACTCAATTGGAAAGTATAAGAGATCGCTTACTAGACATGTCCTAAACACAGCCGTCATCATTGGGCCCTTATCCCAATATACTGGTGTAGCGCTGGAATTTTTGCCATGTAAATGCTATATAATAATGTGATGCTATTAGATTAGTATTCGGCTCCCTCTAGTGGCCAGAACATTTATGCTTCTTGTGACTTAAAGTTTTATTTGTAAAAAGCCTCACCTACCCACAGTGCTCACTTACCTACCCATGAGGCTAAGTGACAGAACTGCATGCTGGGTAGTAAATAAAAGGCCCAGCGTGGCCATTTTCTTTCTCTTCTACCCAGGACGTGAGACCTGCCTGCAGGGACCTGTGGGTGTGCGTCTGTAAGAGCTGCGGCCTGCTTGGCGCAGAACGAAATCCGAGCCACCGGAGAGTGTTTTACCACAGCGTGCTGGAGCAGCAGAATGACCGGACAGCAGGATCCAGAACACTTGACAGAGCCAACCGAGGGTCCCGGTCATCTTGCGGAGTGGTACAGCGTGACGGTACTGGCTGACAGCAGGACGGAGAGCACCGGAGCGGAGTCATCAAACTACCCAGGCCTGGAGTGGTGAGAGGGCTGTTGGTCAAGATTTGTATAACACTTAAACCACACGTTACAGACTACACCAGAACTGAGATCTGCAGTTCCACAAAGCGGCCTCACATAGACTGTGCTTAGCTAGGCCCAAAAGCCTGTTTTTCTTTAACTATTGAGTGATGCTCCAGTTAACCTGCCATAGGAGAGGAAAGTTACAAGTGTGTTACCTGACCAAGTTTTCAGTTACTCATCATTCTTACTCTACTTTGCTCTCTGCTTACGTATCGGATTACAAACACTGCAGTTAACTGTGCTAGCTGAAGAAAAAAGTCAAGAGACTTATCATCCATTATAAGGCCTTGTATACTGCAGTGTGCACAGGGGGAGGTATTGCAAACTAGGGGGAGCCCTTGAGTATATATATGTACAATATATGTACAATAACATACTGATATTCAGTGCGGTATAGCATACTACAAGTTGTGTGGGTTTGCGTGGCTGTACTGGAAGTGGGAAAGTGCCCAGTGTTACGGTTTTGCCACCCTGAGCCCCAGTCCCACTTGGAGACATGCCCGGACGTAGTATTTAGTATATCCTTGGGTCTGAATGTTTGACTGCGCTATTATTACTATATGTTCTAACCTTGTATATCACCATTAGTATTGTACTACTCTGTATATTACCATTATTACTGTAAAATTACCGGTTGGTTAAAGCCCGATTGGTGTGAGATTGTTTCCTATCTTTACAGCAGGAGGAACCCAGGTAAAGGTAAAAATACAATATATTGATGTTATTGTTGGGTTGTTGTTGCCATTGGGTTTCGCATCAATAGCACTACACAGCTGTGTCAAGGGGAGCAAAGGCAGAGTACAAGCCCAAATAATTGTTAATAAATACAAAATTTTTAAAGAGCAATCACCGGAGTGCGGATCTTCTTTTCCTCAAGCCCAAATAATTACCAGCAGCTCCTTCGGGGTAAGTGCTACACTGGAAATCCACTCATGTTCCAGCAGTTAAGGATTGGTTTGAAAAGGTCAATACTATTTATAAAATGGAGGAAACCTTAGCAATGCAGAAAGAAACAAACTACCAAATTTCACAAGATGTGGAAACTTTGGTGGCTCTTCACCCATTCTGATGACTTTACCAAAGCTAATGTATAATACTTATTCATATATCCATAACAAGGAAACAAGCTAACGTCCTTATAACATTAAATCTTATAATCTACACTACTAGGCCATAACTTTACTGTTCAATTATTTTAAATTATAATTTATCTATTAATTATTATCATTTCATTTTTCACAAAAACTACTACCTCCCCTACTACCCCACTCAACATGATTTATAATATCCTTTTTGTACTTTTTATATAAGATGCACAATGCTTTTTCCCAATTTATTAGTTTAACTGTTTACATCTCATTTTGTTTTCATATTTCTGTAAACTGACATAAATACTCAACCTGTATTTGTTGTATGCTGTGATGTCACTTTGTCATTGTTCATAAACTCTCAATAAATTTTGATTGTGATTAAAAAAAAAAAAGAACGGAGAAAGGGTAGAACCCCTGTTGTCCAGGGCTCCGTTAGAGAGAAAAAAACAACAAAAAAAGGCTGACAGGGGTTCTAGCATCCCCCTATGTAACCTTAAAAAACACTTTTTTATATCTGTCTCTGTTGCTGGAAGAGAGATTTCCACTTGCTTCCTGTCCTGGGGACAACCTTTTTACCAGACAGGAGGTGAAAGAATTTCTTCAATGCAGCCTCTGAGGGCAGTAATACCCAAAAGCAGTTCTAATTCTTCCCCACGCTATTCATCTAAGTAAAAAAAGATGAAAAAAGATAACCTTATGTAAAGGAGAGGGGAAACAAGAGGCCACAAGCCTCAGGGATTTTTTGTTAATGGTATCTAGGTGGGTAAAATGTATGTAGACAAATAGAGATGTATATATAAAAATATAGAATTTTATTTTCCCAAAAGGGTTAGAAACAACAAGGACACAAATAATACATCCATACTTTACAGACATATATGTTAAATCAGACGAAAGTTTGTGTAGAGCTTCGCCATACTCGACATGTTTCACTCTATGGAGTGTCTTCAGGAGTTTGATAGGTTTAGCTCAAAGATATGCTGAAATAACAAAGTCGCATGAAAACGCATCCTTTTTCAAAAGATTTTACAGACAAGATGTACATATTTATACTTAAAGCTTGGCTCAAACAAAATATACATCTAGTTGACTGAGCAATTAGTACATAGTTACATATTTAATACAAAGTTAAATGAGCAAGGGGCATAGAAAGCAGAAGGGAAGCTGAGACAGTGGAGCTAGGCAGAGCTTACCACAAATACTTGGATAAATCTGAAGTGTGACTGCATATGTTGGCTATCGATTTCTTGTATAAAAACAAATAGATTTCGAAAAAAGAGATGGTATCACTCCCAGAATGCCACAAATAGCACTGTGTCGCTTGCAGAGAGACACGCTACAGATTTTAAAGAGATAAATAAGGCCAAAGATTAGGCAATAGTATTAGTGTGGTTCAAAACTGTGAAAGTTACAATATGCCAAACGCATGTTAAATAGAGATTAATACCTGATATTCATTGGTGAGTACGCTGGAGGTTGCTGAGCTTATAATTAAGTTCAGAGTTGGATGCAGGTATATAACTGCACCATATCCAAAAATTATTGGGAAAGTTCCAAAAAGGGTTATCTGCAATATACAGGGTGAAAGACACTCTGTTAATTGCTGGGTATAAATTGCATATGTCTGAAATATATATATAGATAAATATATATCCACAGATTTTAGAAAATAATGCACATTGACTAAGGTTAGGTAATGTCTTACCCCATTTGTTGTGAAAGTCAGTCACGGATTCGGCTGCTGAGTGGGGGCAGACAAAGCCGCCTCACCTCCTCGTGTGCTGTGAATTCCTGGCAGAGATTGAATTAGCAGGGGGAGCTGCCTTAAATGGCGGCTCTCCGACCCGGCGGCGTCTGACATCACCGCCAGGTCGCGGGCGCCAAAAACGGCTGCGTCCAACCGTGAACGTCCGTGAGTGAATGGTGCGCATGCGTCGGTGGCAAACCATGTCGCCGGCGCATGACGTCAGACGGCGCGTCGCTGTGAGGCGGCGCGTCGGCGGCCATCTTGGAGTGTCCAAATTGCCCACACCTCTAGAGTAGAGGATGTGGGCATAACCATCCACAATAGGGGGGAGCATGTAGACGGAGGGCGTGAATCGCCACTGAAAGTAATTCCTCCAACGGTGGATGTGGAACTTTAACAAGTGGGCCGAGGGCGAACAGGGCCGGGCGTGCCATATAGATGGGGGGGGCCTCTAAAAGAGGCAGCGAAGCCGGTCTCTGTCGCTAAACCTCAAATAGGCCACCCCCGGGGCGCCCGTGCAAGCGACTTAGCATGCAGCAGTGGGCATTTCTCTAGGGAGCATCTCTAAAAAATATAGTTCCAAAATCTGGCATTCAGGGGCCAAAAGGTAAAAGTGAGTAAAACAATAACCAAGTATAATTATGTGACAAGTCTGCCCGGCCATTTAGCTTTCCATCTGCTTTTAGCAAAAATAGAATTTAATATTAGAATCATCCAATACATATCATATACAATGATATATTTCATAAGTCTATTCAAATAGTGAGGCAAGGGAGACAAAGAGAACAGTAATGCAGAAAAAAGAAGCAAGACAGAAGAAAAAAATAATAAATAAGAATAATGGAAAACATAACAAAATATTTTTACCCCCATAAAGATCTAGGAATGCATTCGATTAGAGAAATGGTTTGTAACTGAGGGCATCATTTAACCCTGGATAGGTTGTGGCTTTTAGGTCAAAGATCCAGCGAGCCTCACGTTGGAGTAAGGTGCGATCGTAATTGCCGCCTCTTTCACCTGGGGGTACATGCTCGAGTGCGAAAAAATGATTTTTTTGACCATCATGGGCATGAAATAGTCCCATATGGCGACTGATTGGGGTTTCCATCTTCTTTCCACGGACAAGGGTTACATGATCCCTTATACGGTGGAAGAATGGGCGTTTGGTTTTGCCTATATAGAAAGCTGTACATTCGCATAACATAATGTATACTATGCCGATGGATTGGCAATTAACCAAAAACTTTGGTTTGTAAATCCGTTTATTTGGTAGAGTAATTTGTTTTGATGCATAAATGTAGCGACAGAAATTACATTTGTGACAAGGTTTGGTTCCCACATTTTTTTTGGTGTTAGAATTCAAGCAGTCATCTTGAGTAGAAACATAGTGACTGCGTACAAGGGTATCTCAAAGAGATTGGGATCTCCTGAAGGTTATTACCGGGTGATCATCTATATGCTTAGAGACCAGCGGGTCCGCCTTCAGCAAATACCAGTATTTATCAAAGATTTTTCGCACCCGAGCATGATGTCCAGAGAAGCGGGTAATGATTCTGATGCCTGGATCATTGGTGGAGACTTTGATTCCGTGAATAAGTTTGGAACTATTTTGTTGCTTGGCTTTCAAGTATGACTTCCTCAGACATGTCTGAGTATAGCACCGGTGTCGTAAACGCTGCTGCAGCTTTTTAGCCTCAACTTTAAAATTAGAGTCTTGACTGCAGTTTCGTTTGACCCTGAGGTATTGCCCATAAGGTATACTGGATATCAAGGGGCTGGGGTGGGAGCTGGTTGCATGCAGCAATGTGTTGGCTGCTGATGACTTGCGATAGAGGGTGGTTCCAACATTTCCTTCCCCATCTACATAGATTGTGATGTCAAGAAAAGTTAATTGTGACTGACTTTTTTCCATTGTAAAGCTAAGATTATAAGTATTAATCTTAAGCTTCTCATAAAAAATTAGCAAATCTGACTCTGATCCTGTCCAGATGAAGAATACAACATGGATGTACCTTCTCCAGATTGGAATCTGGTCTATGTATGTCATCTCTGTGAAATAGGTGACGCTCCCACCCCCCCAGATACAGATTGGCGTATGATGGGGCACATTTGGTCCCCATGGCTACGCCCTGTACCTGGAGGTAGTGGGAGCGCCCAAATACAAAAATACTGTTGTTGAGAATAAATTCAAGCAACTTTAAAACGAAGTCATTGTATTTTGGTGATGACTCGGTGCTCTCGGAAATGAAGCCCTTCACAACTCCGACCCCCAAATCATGGGGTATGGAGTTGTAAAGGGCTTCAACATCGAGAGCCACGAGCCAAGAATCTGAGGGTATCGAGATACCATCGAGAGCCCTTAATAGGTCTCGGGTATCTTGTAGATAGGAAACTAAGCCCTCCACATGAGGGCGAAGAAAGTCATCCACCAGGGCACTAGCATTCTCAGTAAGACATCCGTTGCCGGAAACTATTGGGACTTTTTCTTGAAGCATGCAGACTTGGAAGCAAAAAAATTTCCCCCTTTGTCTGCGGGTTTGATAATATTGATCTTGTTGTAAGGAGCGTAATGCTGATAATGTTGAATTTATTGAATAAAATTGCACAGTAAAAAAAAATGAAGACATCAAAAGCAAAAGCAGTAAAAAACATCAAAAGCAAAAACAGTAGTACATATTGCATCTTCCATCATGATTGATTAATTCATACATTGACATATTGCACATTGACAATAATATTCGAGTAAATTAGGTAAAACAGTGTATACAGGGTATGTTACAAAACTGCATAATTGTGGCATCTGAAGCTCGACGCGTTTCGTGGCTACCTTGCCACTCATCAGGAGCTGATGTGAAAATTGGATGTCTATAGAACGAAAGTAATATATAGGACAATAAATAGGTCTCATATATAGAACGTCAAAGTAGATGCAGTTAGCTTGAATTAAACACCCATACTTACGGCTGAGGCAATAGATAGGGCGTGGCAGTGGTCGTACTGGCAGTTGGGTACATGGTCTGGCACGGGAGCTGAGGCGACATATGCGGCAAAACAGGGAAGCAAGCCGTGTGCTAAAAAAGGTGGAAACGGTGAAGGGTGCCAAAAAATGAAATTGTAAATGTGTATGAATGAAAATGAATGAAATAAATTAAATTAAAAAATATATAAAATATGAGAGGTGTGTTAATTATAAATTAAGAATTGGGAAAAATATGAAATGAGAAGTGGTGGGAATCTGTGGTAGTGAGACTGTGTTGAAAACAATGGAAATGCTCCAACTTAGTGAGCACTAACATTAAGAAGTGGAAAAAAGGAGGGAGAGAAAAAGAGAGAAGGGGAGAGAGGAAGAGGGAAAAAGAACAAGAGAAAGGCGCAAGAAAAAGCGACGAGAACAGAGGGAAATAGGTGAAGAGAGAAAAAGAGAGAAAGAGAAAGAAAGGGAAAGAGATAAAGGTGAGGTAGTGGTGAGGATCTGTGATAGTGAGACTGTGTTGAGAACAATAGGAATACTCCAACGTAGTGGACACTAACATTAAAAAGTGAGAAAGGGGGGAAGGGGGAAAAAGAAGAAAAAGGGGAAGAAGAAGCAGGAAAAGGCAAAAAGAAAGGAGGGAACTAGATGGAAAAAGCAGAAGGGGGATGAAAAGAAGAGATGAAGTGAAGAAAGAGAACAGGAAAATGTGTGACAGTACGTCTGTGCTGGAAGCAATGGAAATGCCCCAGCCTAGTGAACACCATCATTTAGAGGTGAGAGGACTCGAATATGTGATAGTGGAGTTGTGTTGCTGACAATAGGGATGTTCCAACATAGTGGACACTATAATTGCAGAAAAAGCACAAGGATGTGATGGAAAAAGAAAAAAGGAAGAAAAATTGACAATTGCTGGGTGTATTACCTGATGTTGAAGTAAAAGGTGCATTGCACTTTTGCATGATGTTCCCAATCGGCAACCCCTGTGTGTGTATATGTGGATGCCTGTGCTCCAAACAAATGCTTGCCTCGCCGCAGCCGCATATAGCCGCCAATGTCACGTTGGCGGATATGAAGGAAGAGGAGGCTCCACCCCCAGGCACCGAACGGCCGGCGAGTGGCGCCAAACTTCTCCCCCACGTGTCAAACACCCGGTGGATACACGGCGCCCACGTGATGACGTCGACGGAAGTCGGCGTCAGACGTGATGCGCTGGAGGCGTGACATCGATGCACAGAGGGGCGACCGCCCGCCCCCCCAGGAAGGAGGGAGGGGGAGGACCCCCGATGTGCATCGCAGCTCCCCAAGCCAGACGAGGCTCCAACTATCACCACCCGACCCACAAGGTCCACGCCCCTCACATGTATCGAGCCCATGGGATGCAATGTAGCTGTAAAGATAGACCAAAAACTTTTTGGCATAAACAATATCAAGACAAGGGGTCATCCCCAGACTTATCCCACAGGTTGGGTGGGAGTAGAAAATTCTGGCACTAGGGTACTGTGTCAGAAATGCTCTAAAAACCTATCCTGAATCTTGTCCCGCAGTTTTGCAGGGACCAGAGGAAAGGGATAAAGCATGACACATTAATCTCTGTGTCAGCTCGTTGCTAGACAAAACCGCATGCTTCCATCCCTATACGGTTTGAGGAAAATGGGGAAGGGTTTGGGACTTTAAATGAGGCATAGGACAGTTACGTCACAAGTGCCTCCATCCCTATCAAAATGAAGCAAAAGAAAGATTTGGGACTTTTTCTTGAAGCATGCAGACTTGGAAGCAAAAGATGAGCTATGTAGGTCTGATAATGTTGAATTTATTGAATATTGCACAGTAAAAAACATCAAAAGCAAAAGCAGTAGTACATATTGCATCTTCCATCATGATTGATTAATTCATACATTGACATATTGCACATTGACAATAATATTCGAGTAAATTAGGTAAAACAGTGTATACAGAGTATATTACAAAACTGCATAATTGTGGCATCTGAAGCTCGACGCGTTTCGTGGCTATCTTGCCACTCATCAGGAGCTGATGTGAAAATTGGATGTCTATAGAACGAAAGTAATATATAGGACAATAAATAGGTCTCATATATAGAACGTCAAAGTAGATGCAGTTAGCTTGAATTAAACACCCATACTTACGGCTGAGGCAATAGATAGGGCGTGGCAGTGGGTTTATATTCACGAGAGGGTGGCATTGGGGCCGTAGGAGGAGGGGCAGAAAGACGAGGGGCATCCGGGAGAAGGGCAGCTGCCTCCGCCAGGTCCAGGGAGCTGAGGCGACTTGTTGAGTAAAGGCCCAAACATTGGGATTGACTTGTAAGGATGGAAAAGTAGTCGATTTGAGTTTATATTCACGAGAGGGTGGCATTGGGGCCGTAGGAGGAGGGGCAGAGGCTTTTGCCGCTGAGGCTCTAGTGCTAATTGGTGTGCGATTACGTGTAGGAGAACTCTTAGGTTTTCCGCTAGGTCTCTAAGCATATAGATGATCACCCGGTAATAACCTTCAGGAGATCCCAATCTCTTCGAGATACCCTTGTACGCAGTCACTATGTTTCTACTCAAGATGACTGCTTGAATTCTAACACCAAAAAAAATGTGGGAACCAAACCTTGTCACAAATGTAATTTCTGTCGCTACATATATGCATCAAAACAAATTACTCTACCAAATAAACGGATTTACAAACCAAAGTTTTTGGTTAATTGCCAATCCATCGGCATAGTATACATTATGTTATGCGAATGTACAGCTTTCTATATAGGCAAAACCAAACGCCCATTCTTCCACCGTATAAGGGATCATGTAACCCTTGTCCGTGAAAAGAAGATGGAAACCCCAATCAGTCGCCATATGGGACTATTTCATGCCCATGATGATCAAAAAATGCATTTTTTCGCACTCGAGCATGTACCCCCAGGTGAAAGAGGCGGCAATTACGATCGCACCTTACTCCAACGTGAGGCTCGCTGGCTCTTTGACCTAAAAGCCACAACCTATCCAGGGTTGAATGATGCCCTCAGTTACAAACCATTTCTCTAATCGAATGCATTCCTAGATCTTTATGGGGGTAAAAATATTTTGTTCTTTTTTCCATTATTCTTATTTATTATTTTTTCTTCTGTCTTGCTTCTTTTTTCTGCATTACTGTTCTCTTTGTCTCCCTTGCCTCACTATTTGAATAGACTTATGAAATATATCATTGTATATGATATGTATTGGATGATTCTAATATTAAATTCTATTTTTGCTAAAAGCAGATGGAAAGCTAAATGGCCGGGCAGACTTGTCACATAATTATACTTGGTTATTGTTTTACTCACTTTTACCTTTTGGCCCCTGAATGCCAGATTTTGGAACTATATTTTTTAGAGATGCTCCCTAGAGAAATGCCCACTGCTGCATGCTAAGTCGCTTGCACGGGCGCCCCGGGGGTGGCCTATTTGAGGTTTAGCGACAGAGACCGGCTTCGCTGCCTCCTTTAGAGGCCCCCCCCATCTATATGGCACGCCCGGCCCTGTTTGCCCTCGGCCCAATTGTTAAAGTTCCACATCCACCGTTGGCGGAATTACTTTCAGTGGCGATTCACGCCCTCCGTCTACATGCTCCCCCCTATTGTGGATGGTTATGCCCACATCCTCTACTCTAGAGGTGTGGGCAATTTGGACACTCCAAGATGGCCGCCGACGCGCAGCCTCACAGCGACGCGCCGTCTGACGTCATGCGCCGGCGACATGGTTCACCGCCGACGCATGCGCACCATTCACTTACGGACGTTCACGGTTGGACGCAACCGTTTTTGGCTCCTGCGACCCGGCGGTGATGTCAGACGCCGCCGGGTCGGAGAGCTGCCATTTAAGGCAGCTCCCCCTGCTAATTCAATCTCTGCCAGGAATTCACAGCACACGAGGAGGTGAGGCGGCTTTGTCTGCCCCCACTCAGCAGCCGAATCCGTGACTGACTTTCACAACAAATGGGGTAAGACATTACCTAACCTTAGTCAATGTGCATTATTTTCTAAAACCTGTGGATATATATTTATCTATATATATATATATATATATAGATAAATATATATATATATATATATATATATATATATATATCTATCTCTATCTCAGACATATGCAATTTATACCCAGCAATTAACAGAGTGTCTTTCACCCTGTATATTGCAGATAACCCTTTTTGGAATTTTCCCAATAATTTTTGGATATGGTGCAGTTATATACCTGCATCCAACTCTGAACTTAATTATAAGCTCAGCAACCTCCAGCGTACTCACCAATGAATATCAGGTATTAATCTCTATTTAACATGCGTTTGGCATATTGTAACTTTCACAGTTTTGAACCACACTAATACTATTGCCTAATCTTTGGCCTTATTTATCTCTTTAAAATCTGTAGCGTGTCTCTCTGCAAGCGACAGTGCTATTTGTGGCATTCTGGGAGTGATATCATCTCTTTTTTCGAAATCTATTTGTTTTTATACAAGAAATCGATAGCCAACATATGCAGTCACACTTCAGATTTATCCAAGTATTTGTGGTAAGCTCTGCCTAGCTCCACTGTCTCAGCTTCCCTTCTGCTTTCTATGCCCCTTGCTCATTTAACTTTGTATTAAATATGTAACTATGTACTAATTGCTCAGTCAACTAGATGTATATTTTGTTTGAGCCAAGCTTTAAGTATAAATATGTACATCTTGTCTGTAAAATCTTTTGAAAAAGGATGCGTTTTCATGCGACTTTGTTATTTCAGCATATCTTTGAGCTAAACCTATCAAACTCCTGAAGAAACTCCATAGAGTGAAACATGTCGAGTATGGCGAAGCTCTACACAAACTTTCATCTGATTTAACATATATGTCTGTAAAGTATGGATGTATTATTTGTGTCCTTGTTGTTTCTAACCCTTTTGGGAAAATAAAATTCTATATTTTTATATATACACATCTCTATTTGTCTACATACATTTTACCCACCTAGATACCATTAACAAAAAATCCCTGAGGCTTGTGGCCTCTTGTTTCCCCTCTCCTTTACATAAGGTTATCTTTTTTCAAATATATTGGGATTTTGGTATCGCCATCTGTTCAACTACTTCATCTAGCAAATTAATTTCAAAAAGTAAAAAAAGATGTTTGGCTCTAGAAACACTTCAAATGAGCATGTGTAGAAAAAGGAACCAAATGTAACCAAGCCAAGTTTAGAGTGTAGATGTGTTGTAGTTCGGTATGACTAGGTGTAAAATGTCCTACACCCAGTAACTAACCTCCTAGGGCCTCTATGCTAAAGGGGTCTAGGCCAATAACATTATGATATACTGACATTTCTGACCGGATAATATGTTTCAGGGATTAATATGCAGGTAGTAGGTTTTTGACCATGAATATGTGTTAAAGATGAAACTAGATTTATCACTCCCACATAACTTCGAAACATATAAGTATTATTTGTAATCACAATTTACATCACATCATCTGAAAGCAACTCAGTCATTAATGGCCTTTTACAGAGCTTATAATATTTATTGTGGAAACTAGAGTGACCCCCCCCCCCCCTTCATGAAACTATGTATCTGTTTAACGGCTTGAAATTTAAACTGCTTCTCATATGTTTCTCATCATCATAAAAATGTGTCACTACTGGGGACTATAGTCCTCAACATTTAAACAAGCATTTTACTGCATACAATATATAAAAAACTGTAGAGCTCAACATTTTTAAATTAAAACAATTGCTATTAAATGAAGTAAAAAAAAAATATTGTAAAGAAGAGAAGTCCATCTAAGATGAGAAAAACACTCCACAGAAGTGAAAAACCCAGTGAAAAAATATATACATAAAGATTATATACATACATTCCTAATATTTGAAAAATCCATACAGGAAAAAAATCTATTTAAGAAATGCCAACAGTTATCAAAGATAAATCTTCCAATAGAACTTCTCTGCCAGCAAGCAAAGTGAGATAACCCTTTACCACACAAAATGTGCTCTAATTAATGCACCTGACCAGAATGTTTGACCACCTATGGTAGCCAAACGAGCTTTGTATATACTTCAAGTGGTAGGGAATCACCAGACCGCTGGACAACAGCTCTCCTTATACACAGTCCAAAAAGAATCCATCCAGGCTAAAAGAAAAGCGAGAAGGCTCTCCGGGTGTAGTATTTGGTTAAAATCAATTTGATTCAAAGATTAAAACATACTCACAAGGCCTTCATAATAAACAAGCAATGTATAGTAACAGAATACAAGCATTTTAATTCCTTCCTCGTGTTGCGCGTCTAACTTCCGGGTCCCGACTGCCGTGATCGCATCACTCTCGTTGGCCCAATCCAATGCGTTTCGTCACCACAGACGCCATCAGAGGAAGTTGCCATTTTTTCCTTTTAAAGTAATTTTACTGCATACACCTGCATAAAGTATTGGAGCATAACCTTCTTATACAAGTTGTCAGGTGTCAAAAACTGCTGGGATCCTTGTGGAGTATTGAGACTGGTCAGCATGTTTGAAAAAACAGATACATTGGATACAGTGGTTGAAACATGTTCTGTATAAGGCGATATATATTATAAAGATATTATAAAATAAAGATATTGTATTTATTTGAGCAACACTGGTCATCTACTAGTAAACAGATTTAATTGTAGCAGTGTACGATTCATTTTTTATGGCCAGTAACACAGATTTCTGGTACTTATTTAATCAAAAAGTATTTTTCTTTGTTTAAAAAAAAAAAAAGTCACTTCCCCTTTGTATCTGACTAACGTTTTTAGCAATTTAATACAAGTAATGGTATTTTATTATGCTACACACTGGAAATATAATTTTACCAGAAATGCCTAATTTCTATGCTACCTCTTTCCATAGAAACTACCTGATTTTTAGATGGGTGTCTGGTCTGTGGTGGATTTCTAATCCCTTTGAAAAATAAGTCATTACTTTGATGTTAAATACTAGGGTTATGGCAGCAGCTAGCTGTCATAACCCCAGCATTGTTTTTTACTATTGCCGATTCTCTTTCAGATAAAAAAAAAAGTTCCCTCCCGCTGCTTCCTGGTCATTCCTGGGCTTACCTAATGGATTGGTTAAGCCCCATAGTGAACGGATGCGGCCATTAGCCGGGCATGGAGAAAAGTGAGGCCAAGATAGCCGCCACACGTCTCTATGCCCTTGGAGTACTGAGTCACGTCTGACATCACTTCCGGCCAGGGCCACAGTTATTTTTTTTTTTTTCTAAAGTGAAACTTTTTTTTCCTTTGGCTTTTAAGGTAAATGGTCTTTTTGACCCCCAGACCTCTCAATAAAGAGGAGCTGTCATCATTATTTCTATTACAAGGGATGTTCAAACCACACCAGGTATCGGCACAAACCTTAGAGGGAGAGCAATAATTCTCTAACTTTTTCTGAAAAATGTATCTTGGCAATACACCTTCCTGCACAGGGACAGTGTAAAAATAAAAAGTGAAATAAATTAGAAAAAAAATTAAAAATGTAAAGTGCCCCATTCCTCCTTGCTCACACGCAGGAGCAAACGCAAACGTAAATCGTACAAGTATATGTAAACGGTATTTGCACCACACATGTGAGGTAATGCCATGAACGTTAAAGCAAGAGCAATAATTCTAGTGCAAGACTTCCTCTGTAACTCAGGTAACCTGTAAACACTTTTAAAATGTTGCCAATTTAGATTTTTGCAACCATTAAATTTTTAGATTTTGGTGACCATTCCACGAGCGTGCAAAATTTTTCTCATTATACAAAAAAATAGGGTAAATATTGTGATTTATTTTTCAGTTCATTAAAGTGTATTTTTTCAAACAAATTGCATTTTAAAGACCGCTACGCAAATACCGTGTGACATAAAATATTGCAACGATCACCATTTTATTCTCTAGAGTCTCTGCTAAAAAATTATATATATATATATATATATATATATATATATATATATATATATATATATATATATATATATATATATATATATATATATATATATATAGTAACATGGGGGACCATTAGCTCTCGTGGTAGATGCGTTTGTTAGTGATTCAAGCCAGTCAGGAACTATATTTAAGGGCATGATAGCCCATTTTTATTAAAAAGGCAAATGAAAGTCTGTAACATAAAGTTTTCCCACACAGGGGTTCTTCTCCAGCAAATAAACACTCACAGAAAATGCTAGCCCACCTGGCTCTTTAGCAGTACCTCTGCGCTTTGTCCTGGTCACACAGACCACAGGATTTCCTCACTGAAGATGGCTTCTCTTTAGCCCCCACGGCTTCGCTCTGGCCTTAGTCCTCAAGCTGTTGCACTGCCTCTTGCAGTCGCACGTTCTGGCTGCCTCCTGCAACCTGCAACCTCTCTGACTCCTGGAGACCTGCTGTCTCTCTGGGTGTGGAGCAGTCTCCAACTGGGAGCCATGAAGTCTTCCCATACACTCATTATAAGTGCTGTGCTCACCTGAGCACACACCCTGCTGGCAATTTACAAAATCTGGACACAGGGTTGGAGATTCCGTCCCACCCAAGACACTCTGGAATCTCCAAACTACAGAGCCCCATGACCGAATACCAAAACCTGGAGAAAGCTGCAAAAGCAGTTCTCTCCAGTCCACATTTATGCTCTGTAGCCTTGCACCAAGCAAATGTGCATACCCTGTGTCCCCCAAACCGTCAATTCCACCTAGACAGCATCTCCTACTGTCACATATCCCCTCCCCTTGTTTCGAACCCGAAGGGGCCGGAACACACCAGCCCGAATCCTTGATTGGGGCACTTCTGCGCCAGCTGTTCGCTGCGTAGGCCCAATTTTTTTTTCGGGTGCGTTTCCAGGCACGCCCTACTCTGGATCGCAACGGGGTCCTACAGTTTTGTATCCTCAGCCTACTCCCTCTATCCTTGGGGTTCCTGAGCTCACATTTCTTTTCTGGTGGAATCCTGCCTTTCCTGCTACTTCCTTCCAACTCAGTTTCCGGATTCTGTAGGGAACTTGCTCCAGACACTACGCCTGATGAGGAACCACCTTTTCCCTCACTAATACCTGTTTTACCCATCACAATAGGTCTCTTGGGTTTACCAACTCTTTTGCCTTTACCTTTGACTACCAACTCCCCAGAGCTCAACATCTGTGTATCATGCTCATTTTCCAAGAAATTATTCATGGCCATATCAAGGTCATTATTAACATTCAGTAATACACCACCATTTCTCCAATTACCGATACCGTCAATTCTTTCTTGTTCAGGGTTTGGTAGGGCCAGGCCCAAGGAGGGACAACACACAGGTGAGCAGCTACCCCATATGGGACCTTCACAAGGCTTCCCTTCACCTGTTGTCCAAATCTCTGTGGGCAGTTGCCCTAGCAATTGACATTGAGCAACACATGACCCATTTATAGCAAAACCAATCTTTGCCAGCTCACATTTTTCCATGTCACAATTTTTGTTCCTCGCCATACTATATTTAAAAGCATCTCCGGGTACCCCAACTTGTACCTCTCTGCAGGTGACAGACAGAATGTCTACTTTTGCCGCGTCCATATCTGGCCCTTCCTTCTTGGGAGGTTTAGCGGGTGAGGCAGTATCCGCGCCATTTACTAAACCCTGCTCAGCCGCACCTCGGACCGCACTAGCAGACATGTCCATCACCGCATCAGGCGGAGAGACCTCTGATGTCTCCAGCAGCCCCCCAGAGCGCCTTCCGTACTGAACCTTATCCGGAAGCACCCTCACAGGGAACTGTGAGATCACTTGCCAGACTATTAATAAGCACCGTACCAACCAGTTCCACTGGTGATTAATGTTACCCAGCACAGCTTGCATTACCCGGCTCCACCCTTTGGTACCATGCAGCACTACCACATCTGACTGTAATGGAGGCACCCAGGTATACAAGGAATGAGCTTTCACCAGTTCAAGCAGTTCCACTAGCATATCTGTAATTTCTATACACTTCACATCAATATGCAAAACATTTTTGGGGACCTTTCCCTTATTAGAGACATGGAGGGGCTCATTCACTGCAGCTTGAGGGCCCGAGAAATTTAAAGGGGCCTCCACCTCACTGGAGGTATCCATCACAGCCTGACGCTCCTCTGAACCACTGTCAGACGCATGTCTCCTACTCATGCCCTCTAACTCACCAATAAGCCTCTGCAAGTCACCTTGACACTTGACATTCAGCTGCTGGGCTGTGAACACCACATCTGCCATGCATGCGCCCTGATCTGGTATAGCAGTTGTTGTATTCACACCCCTGTCACTCAACATAGCCTTGTCTAACATGGCTAGTAATTGTTTGGCCCAACCGTCCCAATCCATTGTGCTTCTATTATGAGGGATCAGCAGTACCTCATCATCTGCTCTAGGAGGCACCTGGGATTCAGCAGCACAAACAGTACCTTTGTCAGTTCTATATAAATCACATTGACAACATGCTTTTACCCTTTGCTAATGCTTCAAACAAGGCAGGCTGCAATACACCCTCACCACCTTGCTCCAGAGGCGCTAACACACTCAGCTGTGTACCTTCAGCTGTGGCCAGCTGACTTAACCTCTTACCAACTGGGTTACACATATGGTAAACAGACTGTTCACACAAACTCTCACTGCATGGTGTAGACCCAGTCTGTTCCACCAGAGCAAAGTCAGTGTTGTCCTGGAAAATCTCTGGCTCAAGCGCATGGAGAGTCCCTGAGACTTCCATGGACAACCCTGAGGCTCTGCGTCTGGTTGCCAAGGGAGACATCACTCTTTCCTTATTACTTTTGAACACATCACAAGTACATGTATCATCAGCAGTACCTTTACCATCATCATTCATAGACATAGCAGTGTTATAAGCTTTAACAGGCTGTTTTTGGTCAGAACACACAGCACCCTGTGTGCCGCTCAGCACACCATCCTTCCTCTCCAAAGGCATTCTTTTGCCCACTAGGGTGGCTCCACAGTTGTCCTGGGAAACCACGTGCCTCACCATTGTGGGCTCCTGGGAGGTTTCCCTGGGCATCTCTGTAGCACCTGTCACTAGGGAACCTGGCACACAAACTGTATTGGTCACCCCTAGGTTACCACTTTCAACACTCTGGTGGATTACACCAGGCACATACAGAGTCCAGTCTTTTTGAGCGCTTAACCTTGCTGCAGGTTGAGCTTCAACCTGTGTCTCCCCACTACTAAGGGCAGCACACTGCAGCAAGTCCATTTTTACACCTGCTGATCTCCCAGCTGGATATACTCCCACTTCACTGGGATCAGTCCCACAAACTGCAACAGTCTTACCATAATCTGTAGCAGTTAACTCTGGCTTCATTTGAGTACGTTGTCTTTCCTTTATCGCACTTTTACCGGCCAACTCTCCCTGGTGGCCATAGGATGAAACTGCAGCAGGCACAACAGGAATTTCTTCTTTGTTGCCAGGGGTGACTGCAAGCATTTTAACACAGGACTCCGGGCTTGCAGGTGAAGAGTTAAGCCCAGCAACAAGATCAGCAGCTGTATTCCACAAGCTAGGACAAGAAAAGATCCCATGCCCCAGTTGACCACATTCCTGGCATGTTACTTGGCGACTTTCTCCTGTTGCTAAGGGAGATGGCACTCTCCCAACATGCATAATCTCACTGGCATCTCTATGAGGATGGTGGGGCACCTCTTCCCTGTAGCTCCTCATTCTCATTGGCACATTTTCTCTGGTTGCTAATGGAAACGGTGGTCTCCCAGCTGCACTTTGCTGACTCTCCCAAATGCAGCGACTTTTCACTCCTTGAAGCATTGTTGCTTTCAACTTGCCACGATCCTCTGTCGGCAATACGTTTCTTGCATAGTTTGCAGACTTGACATCACCACGGTTGCTACGGGCAACCACATACTTCTTGAACTTCTGACCAGCCTTTTGGACACTCCTGGGACTCAAATCAGGCTTCCTAAACATTGTTGCAGACCTTTGTCTGGCCTTGTCACCTTGTATTGGAGACTGAGACAAAGGACACTTGGAGACAACATGCCCCCACTCTCTCCTTGCACTGAGGGTTGGCTTGCTTTCCTCTTTATCTGGGTTCAGTGCTGCTAGGTGCCGCTTGCACCAATCCACTGCAGATTCAAACACTGGTGGGCTCTCCATATTCGCAGTCACTTCACTGCACTTTTGTGCCCTCCAGCAAAAAATGAAGCACTGTCACTTTAAAGCAAGTTGCTTTTCACTTGATGCAAGCTTTCCTCACCTGCACAGTGCACACACAGATTGTGCTGTCTCATGCACACAAACAGTTCATAGAAGAAAAAAAAAAAAAATTGACTTTTTGTTCACAGGTACACAACCTGCAACACGCAATGCCTTTTGCCTGGCTGCACTTCGATACACAGCCAATAGTTCCTGACTTGAACTCACTGTGGAGCAAGGACCCAGATTCCACCGTCTTGTGCCCGCATCCAACAACCACTTGTAACATGGGGGACCATTAGCTCTCGTGGTAGATGCGTTTGTTAGTGATTCAAGCCAGTCAGGAACTATATTTAAGGGCATGATAGCCCATTTTTATTAAAAAAGGCAAATGAAAGTCTGTAACATAAAGTTTTCCCACACAGGGGTTCTTCTCCAGCAAATAAACACTCACAGAAAATGCTAGCCCACCTGGCTCTTTAGCAGTACCTCTGCGCTTTGTCCTGGTCACACAGACCACAGGATTTCCTCACTGAAGATGGCTTCTCTTTAGCCCCCACGGCTTCGCTCTGGCCTTAGTCCTCAAGCTGTTGCACTGCCTCTTGCAGTCGCAAGTTCTGGCTGCCACCTGCAACCTGCAACCTGCAACCTGCAACCTGCAACCTGCAACCTGCAACCTGCAACCTCTCTGACTCCTGGAGACCTGCTGTCTCTCTGGGTGTGGAGCAGTCTCCAACTGGGAGCCATGAAGTCTTCCCATACACTCATTATAAGTGCTGTGCTCACCTGAGCACACACCCTGCTGGCAATTTACAAAATCTGGACACAGGGTTGGAGATTCCGTCCCACCCAAGACACTCTGGAATCTCCAAACTACAGAGCCCCATGACCGAATACCAAAACCTGGAGAAAGCTGCAAAAGCAGTTCTCTCCAGTCCACATTTATGCTCTGTAGCCTTGCACCAAGCAAATGTGCATACCCTGTGTCCCCCAAACCGTCAATTCCACCTAGACAGCATCTCCTACTGTCACAATATATATATATATATATATATATAATGTTAGGGTGTTATAAGTATTTTTTTAGCTAAAACAAATACTGATTTAAACTTTTAATCAAAAAGTTCCAGAAAAGGCCTGGTTTTCAATGTATCCTCCTCTACTCCTCTCCTGCTTGACAATACTTAAAGCAAACATTCACCATCTTCATCCAATGCCCAATAAAGGACTACTTCCTTCCTACCTACTTCCTTCCTTCCTTTCACACATTTGGAGATCTTTTTTTTTCCTTGTACATACCTTTTTACTTAAGCTGCTCCAAACTTTTAGATCTCTCACCTAGGCAAGAAAGATATCTCCCAGCAGCAGCCTCCTGGAATACTCACATCATGCATACCAGGAGACTTTGGGGCAATCATGCACATGTATGTTATCAGGGGATATGGCTGTTTGTTCCTTTTTCCTGCAGCTGGTCCCCTAAATATGTGCCAGGGGACCGGCTGCAAGTGACAACCGACCCCCTGATGGCATAATAGAGGAAGATGGGGAGTGAGAATGTGTACAGCAGCGGAGCAGTGGATTTCAATAGAACATTGCTGGATTCACTGGGCAGGTGAGTATGTTTATTAAGGGTAATCCAACTAAAAAGCAAGATAGAACTGAAAAAAATCAAATAAGAAAGGGGGTTGGGTTCCTCTATTATTTAGGAAGACTGAAAAGACTAAAAAGTAGCGTGGAGATGAATTTTACCTCTCTTTCTCTTGAAATGTCACATAAAAAGCATACCTAATCTAGGTTTAAATTGAACAGATCAGTTGGCTCAGCTCTAAAATTTGAATGCTTCTTTCACAATGTTATTATCAGCACACATGTGCACCACCATGCATGGAAATCTAGATAGCATATCCTCAGTGTTACCAGACAAGTTATTTCTTTTTGTATAGAACAGTGAGGATTTAAAGGAGTTGTAAAGGCAGAAGTTTTTTTTATCTTAATGTATTCTATGTATTGAGATAAAAAAACATCCGTGTGTAGCAGCCTCCCCAGAACCCCCCAATTAGCTATCTGGGCTCCTTCTCTCTCCAGCAATGTCCACGATCCCCTCAGCCATCCTCCTGATTGGCTCCCATGTCTGAATGGATACGCGAAGCTCTGACTCTGCTTGGGTGACAACCTATAACAAGCTGCTGGCTGAGGGGCACTCAAATGAGGGAGGGACTAGGAGCAGCAAAGAGGGACCCGAAAAGAGGAGGATCTAGGCTGCTCTGTGCAAAACCAACTGCACAGAGGAGGTAAGTATAACATGTTTGTTATTTTCTTTTTTTTTAAAGTGAGCCTTTACAGTCACTTTAAAATCACTGCCAGGTTTGTATTGCTGTCTGTGTCCCCATTAGGGAGATTTACTCTCTCTAATTTCCATTAAAAGTAAGGGGAAATCAAACATTTTTGGGTACCACCAGGATAGTAATAGAGGAGAAATCTTCCCTCTGGCAGCATGGCAGGAGATATCCTCTCAGTTCCTCTTGAGTCAACAGGACAGGAAGTGAAAGCAAACCCTCTATTGAGATACAAATGTCAAAAAAAAAAAAGAAGGAAAGTGGTTTTAACTCTTCTCTACTCCGTATTATTAATAGTTACCTTTTCGCTTTATTTACAGCTTTTTTATACTGCTATTTGTATCCATTGTTGCAAGAGATCCTATTGTACTTTCCTGAGTACTCAAAACTACTTACAGCTCTCATATTTTTTGAATGATTAGGTCAGCCAAGACCTCTTGGAATAACATGCTTGGTGTGTGTTAAAATGTAAGCTTTGTATTATACTGTAAATTCTCATTATTTGTTTGAATAAAGGGAGTGAGTTAAAAAACATACATTTTTAATGACAGGAGCTTGACATTGGTAGTTTTTGACCAGAGGACCCAGCTCTGAGAACAATGGACCATCTATGCCTCTCTCACACTAACCTTCCTAACTCTAACAACAATGCTCACACCAATCCTTCCTATAAACTCAACCCTCAAATTAATCATCCATAATGTTAACCTAACCTTTGTTTGTATACTTACCTCTTTGTCTCTGGATTCACTGCACCAAAGATCAACTTCTCTGTGCCCAAAAGATACAAGCCCCAGGATTCCAACACTGCAATATACGGTTCAAGGAATGTACAGTATGTCACTGGGCACAGGTTTCAGTAAAAATAAATATATATATATATATATACTCTGTCTAGTTAATGTTAAACAATTATCTTATCCACCATTTGGTCTTGACACCATATTAAAAATAATTTTTTGTGACCCTGGCTCAAAAGCTCACAAAGACTTAACGTATTACTTTTTTTTCAGAGTTATGCAGCCACCTGAAATATATTGAAAAAATATGTTTGACCCTATCCATGAAATACATTCTAACAGTGTTAACAAAATCTCAGATGTCCTTTAAAAGCCCAATAAACATATACCGTATATTGGGCTTATACTCGAGTCACCGCTGTCTGTCTGCATGATCAGTGTGTCATGCAGACAGACAGCGGCCCTAACAGTGTTTAAACGCTGCGCCTCCTTGTCTGTGATAGGCGGAACACTATTTCCCAGCAGTCAGTGTTCCGTCTATCACAGACATCCTCTCATCCTCGTCCGTGGTATGAGGATGAGAGGATGTCCGTGATAGGCGAAACATGGACTGCTGGGAAATAGAGTGTTCCGCCTATCACAGACAAGGAGGCGTGGCTTTTGAATACAGTTATGGCCGCCATATGTACCGGCACGCTGATCGCTGCAAATGAGGGACAAGGAGGCTGCAGAACAGGACACCGAGGCTGTGCAGAACAGGACACTGAGGCTGTGCAGAACGGGACACCGAGGCTGTGCAGAACAGGACACCGAGGCTGTGCAGAACAGGACACCGAGGCTGTGCAGAACAGGACACCGAGGCTGCAGAACAGGACACCGAGGCTGTGCAGAACAGGACACCGAGGCTGCAGAACAGGACACCGAGGCTGCAGAACAGGACACAGGTAGGCTGTGACCCTCTTTTCCACTTATAGTAGCTGCTGCATTTCTCACCCTCGGCTTATACTCGGGTCAATATGTTTTCCCAGTTTTTTTGTGGTAAATTAGGGGCCTCGGCTTATATTCGGGTCGACCTATACTCGAGTATATACGGTATATGAAAGAATTACTAATAAGAAAAATATTTCTCAAAATAGTTATTTTCTGTTATTTAACATAAAGTGTTCCTACTCATAACTCCAATCCACCATCAGGTCAACCAAGATTTTGTGTAACTTCTTAAGTAAGGCATAACTTAAACTCCCCCAACTTACACATGACAGCACTTAGATCTTGGAGTTAGCGATTTAGACATAAGGCGCTACATTATGGGAACCAGGATTTTGTCACAGGATCTTTAAAAGCTGACAACACTGAAGTCCAGGAAAGATAGGAAAAGCCTATTTAAAGTCCCTTATGTAATGAATATGAACACATGACTTTATCTAGAGGACAAAGTGCAGATTTGTTTTAGCTCTGCATTTTTTTGTGATAGGTGAAATTTGGATTACAGAAATCATAAAATTACAACTGTCAGTATTTTCCATTGGGATATGTAGAGAGGAATTATTTTATGAAAAATATATATTTCCCCATCCTTTATTTTAACTAATTGAGGATCTTGAGAGTATGATGTGTGCCCTAAAAACTCCATCTTAGTTTCTTAGATATACAATACCTGGTAATCCCTAATTCTCCTCTGGCCATAAAATTGGTGAGATCTGGCCGCCATTTTTACAGATGCTGAAATGAGAAGCAAGGGGCAAGGAAAACTGTTAGGCTGAGGAAGAAGCAAAATGCTTTGAAATGCTTTCCTATTTCCCAGTGCACTCACAGTGTCAGGTATCCTCTCCATCCACACTCCAGCTTCCATCCCTGGTGGGGTGGTCTCCCTGCATCAGCGGCTCCCTCCTGCCTGTACTCTTCTCCCCCTGCTCACGGCTGAAGCAGGGGAATTCCACAGCGACTCAGGGCTCCAGAGGCAACAGCTTTGACTTTTTCAGCCTTGCACAAGCTCCTCTTTTGTAAATGCATTTTTAAACATTAATAAATGTTGTTCACAATATTTACTACACTATAGATGTTGTGGTTTACTTTTCCCTATTATTTTTGCAGATGAGTTGCACTGTATGCCTCAGGAGCCACTGCGGTGTTATAATACAAATACATTAGTTTTATTGTTAAAAATTATTACACTATTTATTTTACGTGTAGATTGAACATGTGTCTGCACAAAAAAGTGCAGGTAGTTTTCCACTGTTTTCTATGTGCCCTGTTCTCACAAGAATGGAGCCTTTGGGTATGGTTTGTTGTATGAATTTCTCCCCAATGGCCTGGAGCTGTGCTAAAGTCTTCATCTTTTCTTCTATTGCTACGCACTACAGCTCAGCTGAGGTGCAAAGAAATTAATGAAATGTCACTCTAAGTCTTAAAATGTAAGGCCCCATGCTTACATTTTACTAGTCTACACAGAAAAAAATATAATTTTCCTGTGTGGTTATTGTAAATAAGTAAAAAAAAAAGCTGCAATTTTTTTTATTAATATTGTTCATTTAACCCATTGTCAACAAGTTGTATAAACAAATTGTATAAAGCATGTATAAAAATTAATGTGAAAAATATATTTAATTAAGGTACAGTGCTTTGCAAAAGTATTCACTCCCTTTTTCGTGTTTTGTTGCCTCACAACCTGAAATTAACATGAATTGTTTGAGGATTTGCATCATTTAAATTACAGAACATGCCCACAACTTTGAAGATTTTTTTTATTATTGTGAAGCAAACAAATAGAACAAAATAACAGAAAAAGTAAATGTGCATAACTATTCAGCCCCCTAAAGTCAATACTTTGTAGGGCGGCCTTTTTTGCGGCTATCACAGCTCCAAGTCGCTTTGGATAAGTCTCTATGAGCTTGCCACATCTTACCAGTGGGATTTCGCCCATTCCTCCTTGCAAAACTGCTCCTTCAAGTTGGATGGTTTGCACTTGTGAACAGCAATAGTTAAGTCTGACCACAGATTTTCTATTGGATTGAGGTCTGGGCTTTGACTGGGCTATTCCAACACATTTACATGTTTTCCCTTAAAACACTCAAGTGTTGCTTTAGCAGTGTGTTTGGGGTCATTGTCCTGCTGGAAGGTGAACCTCCGTCCTAGCCTCCAATCACACACAGAGTGGTACAGGTTTTGCTCAAGAATATCCCAGAATATCCCAGTATTTAGCACCATCAATCTTTCCCTCTACTTTGACCAGTTTCCCAGTCCTGAAAAACATCCCCACAGCATGATGCTGCCACCAAAAAGTTTACTGTGGGGATGGTGTTCTTTGGGTGATGTGATGTGTTGGGTTTGCGCCAGACATAGCGTTTTCTTTGATGGGCAAAAAGTTCAATTTCAGTCTCATCAGACCAGAGCACCTTCCTCCATACATTTTGGGAGTCTCCCACATGCCTTTTTGCAAACTCAAAACATGACATTTGTTTTTTTCTGAAAGTAATGGCTTTCTTCTGGCCACTCTGCCATAAAGTCCAACTCTATAGAGCGTACGGCTTATTGTCGTCCTATGTACAGATACTCCAGTCTCTGCTGTGGAACTCTGAAGCTCCTCCAGGGTTACCTTAGGTCTCTGTGCTGCCTCTCTGATTAATGCCCTCCTTGCCCGGTCTGTGAGTTTTGGTGTGCGGCCGTCTTTTGGCAGGTTTGCTGTTGTGCCATGTGCTTTCCATTTGGTTATGATAGATTTGATGGTGCTCCTAGAGATCATCAAAGGTTTGGATATTTTTTTATAACCTAACGCTGACTTCTCAACAACTCTTCATGGCAGTGTTTGGTAAGTGGTGCCTCTTGATTAGGTGTTGCAGCCTCTGGGGCCTTTCAAAAAGGTGTGTATATGTAATGACAGATCATGTGACACTTAGATTACACACAGGTGAACATCATTTCACTAATTATGTGATTTATGAAGTTAATTACCTTTTGTACCACCACCCCGTCCCTTTAGAACAGGAGTCTCAAACTGGTGGCCCTCCAGCTGTTGCAAAACTACATATCCCATCATGCCTCTGCCTGTGTGAGTCATGCTTGTAACTGTCAGCCTTGCAATGCCTCATGGGACTTGTAGTTTAACAACAGCTGGAGGGCCGCCAGTTTGAGACCCCTGCTTTAGAATGTAAGCTCTACGAGCAGGGCCCTCTTGTACCTTTTGTATTGTACTGTAATTGTGTTTCCCCCCTCTATACTTTGTTGGCGCTATATAAATCGTTTATAATAATAATAATAATTGGTTGCACCAGAGCTTTTTATGGGCTTCATAACAAAGGGGTTGAATACATACGCACAGGCCAATTATCAGTTTTTTATTTCTGAAAAATAGTTTTTATGTATATATTTTTCTAATTTTACTTCACCAACTTAGACTATTGTGCTCTGTTCTGATCATACATATATACATATATACATATAATTCAGATTAAAAAAAACATTGAACCAAAGGCTGTAATGTAACAAAAAAAAAAAGCCAAGGGGGTGAATACTTTTGCAAGGCACTGTAGTTGTTACAACACATGTGAGCAATATGAGCCAGATTAAACTGACAACATAAAAAGAGCATATGAAACAATATATTAGGTAGAAAAGAAGAAAAACAAATGTTTTATAAACAGTACTAATCCAAACATCTTTATTTTATGGGCTGGAAATGTAGAGGAATAATAAAAAAATGTATTTTTCTTATTAAAAGCAAAACATACAGAGGTCTGATTATAATGTATTACTAAAAGAGAGACTCTGTAATGACTCTCCAGGATATTGGAGCAGTAGGAAATCATATAAAAACCAGCCAATATTTAATCTTCAAAAGATTTATAGATTCTAGATCAAAAACATAGAGTCAAGCCAGCTTTAATTCCTAACTATTAAATAGATGCATACTTGTAAGGGTGTGGGAAACTGCTGTAACCTACTGAAGCAATATGACCTAAACCATGTTTATACACTGGAAACCTTGCCTTAGGGGAAAGAATATATAAGATATACTCAATGTGTATATGTATGCAGCAGATCGCTTAATAATGTCATGGATATTTCTTAGTAAAGGTCACTGACTAGTCTTGATTATTGAATCAATTACAGTTTGCTTGGGATCAAGGTGAATCCCTGGTTGGGCAAAACTATGAGCAATAAGTTCACAAATTAGTTTCATAAATTAGGACCAACTCATCTGAAGGAATAATTAACCCATTTCCCTCACTAAAACATAGGCTTACAGTAGCCATTTTGCCAGTGTGTTGGTACTGTTAGGGGGAGTTGACAACATTTTTTGCAGAGTATAGAAAGATACTGTACTATACTGCCCTATGCTGAGCTGTATTGTGGATTGCAGTGGTGGGCTACATATCCTTTTGTAGCTCCTTCCTCCCAGCCCTGCATTCATAGTGCTATTGAGAGACCCAACAGTCCTTTTTGGGATTACTTTTTTGTATCTATATCAGCAACTTGGTCATTGCAGCCTTTTTTGCTTGTGATTTACAATACCATAAGTCTTGTTCATTCATGTAACACGTATCTATTAAATAGTTCCCTGCTAGGGCTAAAAATATTAAATAGTAATATTATAGTAGGCTTTTGATTTAGGTGTTCGTTTTTGAGGGTTTAAATTGAGGGGGGGGGGTATTTTTTAAAGCTTAGGGTATGAGAATACACCGGTTGCTTAACAATTGTGGGGACTGCCCTTTGTAAGCAACACCAAGCAGCCCAAATGCAGGCAATAGCCTGTAGGCAAAAAACTTCCAAAAAAATCTGTTTTGGCTATTTATTAAAATTAGGCCCGGCCTATTAGTGAGTGGCTAGCTAACAAACATGCAAGGCCAGCCTAGGCTGCATCTCTGACTCTCCTAATCACTCAACATAGTCTGACAAGTAACACATCATGGGAAACCCCTGAGCTCACCCTACTGAAGAAACCCCTGCACTACAGCAAATTCAAAAAACAAGTGCAGATTTAAAGTGCACCTTTGCTCACACTATGGACATTAAACAATTTCCGTATATGAGTTACCACACTCTTAAGACATACTGGTAGATAAATTGACCCTAGTATAACTTCTTAGAAACATCTGTTGGTTGTTTACATTAGTAGGCTGGCAGGCTGACAAGATTCTGTTCGCATAGAAAAAAAGGTAAGATTTCAATATTTATGTTGTGAATTTTAAAAAATGTGTTCTCCATAATGCTTATCAACTTCACCCCCGGACCATTTGGCTGGCCAAAGACCAGAGCACTTTTTGCGATTCGGCACTGCGTCGCTTTAACTGACAATTGCGCGGTCGTGCGATGGGGCTCCCAAACAAAACTGACGTCCTTTTTTTCCCCACAAATAGAGCTTTGGTGGTATTTGATCACCTCTGTGGTTTTTATTTTTTGCGCTATAAACAAAAAAAAGAACGACAATTTTGAAAAAAAAAAAAAAACTTTTTGCTATAATAAATATCCCCCAAAAAATATATAAAAAAAAATTTTTTGTTCCTCAGTTTAGGCCGATATGTATTCTTCTACATATTTTTGGTAAAAAAAAAATCACAATAAGCATTTATTGATTGGTTTGCGCAAAAGTTATAGCGTCTACAAAATAGGGGATAGTTTTATGGCATTTTTATTAATCATTTTTATTTTACTAGTAATGGCGGCGATCATCGATTTTTTTTTATCGTGACTGCGACATTATGGTGGACAGATCGGACACTTTTGGTGTTATTTTGGGACAATTTTTTGGGACCATTCACATTTATACAGCGATCAGTGCGATTAAAAATGCATTGATTACTGTGTAAATGTGACTGGTAGAGAAGGGGTTAACCACTATGTGGCACTGTAGGGGTTAAGTGTGTCCTAGGGAGTTATTCTAACTGTGGGGGGGAGGGGCTATGTGTGACACATCACTGATCACCGCTCCCAATTACAGGGAGTGGTGATCAGTGACAGTGTTACTAGGCAAAACGGGGAAATGTTTGTTTACAATAGCATTTCCATGTTCTTCCTCTCCGCGAGATGATCGGGGGTATCCCCACGGACATTGAGTCCGCGGGACCCACAATCTTACTCTCGGAGCTTGCGGCGGGCGCGCGCACGCAATGGCATGGCGGCAAATTCAAAGGGACGAACAGGTACGCCCATTTGCACAGCCAAGCCATTCTGACTACGTATATCTACATGTGGCGGTCGGCAAGCAGTTAAAGATACAAAAAATAATAGATAAGACATATATGTAGGTTATTAAATTCCTATCACAGTGTATTAGTATAACTGTTTTTCTTGTGTGTCCCTGAATGTTTATATGAAGGCTAGAGAGCTCTACATCTATATCAAGATATAATTTTTCATTTTTTTTATTAATAAGATGTTATTTTTACTGTATAGGTGCTGTGCAAATAAGATTATACTGTATACTAACTAACTACTAAAGAATATAGTGGTAAATCTTTTCATTTACTTTGTCTGATTAATATAAATAGAATTTTTCTCTACTACTTTTTTTATGATGCCAGCTTTTTAAAATAATCCATTCACTAAGTTGGAGGTTAATGAAAGGTTTGGTGCAGTAGATCACTTTTGGTAGTTGAATAGTACATTATTTATAGACTTATATACAGGCAGAAAGGGTATTTGGATCCAAAATAGGAAGAGTTTACCGAACGAGGGGCATTTGGGAACTAGGCTCATGATTTAAAAGACACTTAGCTTTCTTAGTTTTCTAATTTATATATAACTAATTCATAACAGGAAGAATTTTAAAGAAACTGATCAAATTGTACTTAGGGTTGTGCTTCGTACAAATATTATCATATTTCATAATGATACTTATGAAACTATCTAGCTATCATTGGGTAAGGAAAGTAGCAATATACAAGGTACATAAGCCCAAAGTAGCAAACTAGAATTCAGTTTAACTGACGTAAGTAAAAAACAAAATAGATTTTTGGGTTGTGGAATCATCGATGAATTTTACCTAATAATTCAAAATAATTTTATTTCCATTTTTTTCGCTTCCGGCTAAGTAGAATTAAAAAATTTGTTATCAGTGATTTAAAATCATCATATCTAAACTGGGGTATTTGAAGCATAGTCTTTATATTAATGTTTCTGTAAGCCTTAACAATAAATCTTAACAAATAACTTATTTTACAAACTCCCTTTTAGTCTGTTAAAATACCCAAGGTAAAAAGAAACTGTCCGCACACCACCACTGAGCTATTACAAAATGAATCCTTGTATTGTCTTCATAGCCAGAAAAGCAAAACAGGAAAGACTGTTAAAAGATCTGTTGATCATATCACTCTTTTCATTCTCAGCTATCCCAGTGAACTACAAAACACATTCCCCTATGTTTTGGAGAAAAGGGAGAGTTGTTCTGTTGTCCTGTCTTAGGTCTGGACCACACTCTGTGAGCCAAGTTTGCTCGGACATGGCAGCCCATTCATTTGAATGGGCTGCTGTGTCTGCGTTTTATGCAGGAAAAAGGTACCTGCACCATTTTCAAAACACATTGGCAGGGAAATCGCATGGTGCTTTTGCATTGTGCAATTTACCAGACGGTCCCAACCCACAAATGTGCTGCACTTTTATATGCATGGGGGTGCCATTAAGAATGAATGCAGCCCCATGCTTTTTTAAATTGCAGGTGTTTGCAGGTGTGGGAATAGGTGCAATTCCTGCATGCCCAACCACCCGCAATTTTTTTATTTATTTTATTTATTACAGGATTTATATATCGCCAACAGTTTACGCAGCGCTTTACAATATAAAATGGAGACAATACGGTTATAATACAATAAAATACAAGAGGATTAAGAGGGCCCTGCTCAGAAGAGCTTAAAATCTAATAGGGTGGGGGAGGTGGTACAAAAGGTTGTAACTGTGGGGAATAAGCTGATGGAAGTTGTAAAAGATTAGTTGGAGTAATAGTGTGAACCAGGCCTTAGAGTGACAATGCTTCTCCATTGATACAGTAGGGTGGGTGAACTTTGTCACCCTAAAACAAGATGTGTGTAACTAGCAGGATCATCAGTTGAAAAAAAGGAAAACGAATTCAGTAACCACATCATATTACCAGGACTGGTCAGTTGCTATACAGTACATGTTTGTTTAAATACACTTTAAATATAAGGATAACTCTTAGACATACATTTGTACTCCCCAGTGAAGTGGAAATAATCGTTTTGCACTATAACATTTTAAGAATTACATTGTGTAGTTTGTAGTCCAAACCAATAATACACTGTTCATTTCAAAACTGAACACACTAATAAAAAGTGACACAGTGGCTGAGGGATCGGGTGGGACAGAGAATACTTAAAAGTTAGCCTTCAAATCAGAAAGATAAATCACTGTAGGTTATCTACGATGGAGCATGGAAATTTCATTGACAAATGTGACCGGTCATTGATGCTATAGGCAGCCAACTAGATAACCAGATCTGTGTCAGACAGATATTTTAAAAGAAACTATTGCAGTTTTGGTTTATTTTTATTTTATTTTTTTATACTGTGTTTTTTAACTATTTGTATAAAATACATTTTTAGTTTTTCTCCGTTTATCCAAATTCTAATGAGTATCAGGAACATGTCCCAGATTATATTAGGAAAGTAAAACAGAACCAATTTTCTTTGTGAATCTCCCAAGTTGACACTTCATGTAGCCCTGTCTGAAGAGAACAAAGAGATAGAGGGAGTGGAGCTTTGTGTGTCAATTTGAGTTTGACTTATTGGGCTCCATAGACATAAACAGGCTTTTTTTTAAATAAATCTATTAAAGTAGAACTAAAATTTTTTTTTTTTATTTTGGATAGAGTAAGGCGGGTCATACATGATTCCCCCATCCACACATTGGAGGTTCATGGGGGTATCCCTCCTGAATCCCTCCTGCTATTGTATTCAAAACAGCTGGAAATCTTCCCTGCTATAAGACCACATTCATCAGCACTGATCAAACGGAAATTTGTCAACAGGCTAGTTGTACAGAAGCTGCTTGAAAGATTGATTTATGTATAACCAGCCTCCCTTTAAATGGATCAAAATTCAAAATGTTCATCCCTACTGAACTGGACAAATTTCAATTCATCTATGGTTGGCTTTAGAAAGGGTTAATATGCCTTCCAGTTTTTTTGGCCATCTGTGTCTAACTGGGGGTATTTCTATTTTTGTCCTGTCCCATAGCTAAAATAGTGAGAAGAAATCCCTCCAAAGTGAGGGAATCCCGAACTAATGTCCCTATTGGAAGATTTCCACTCTATTCATGATCTGGGGAAAACCTAAAATGTGGAATTTTCTTTTGCTTTCACCTTCGATGGTAAACAGGACAAATAGAGAGGGTACATCTCCCTGACAGGTGCTCTAATCCCTCTCTACTCTATATAAAGCTAAAAAACAAACAAAAAAAAAAGTGGCTTTAGTTATACTTTAAAGATGACCTACTAAATATATCAAAAGTAGCAGAGAGCCAGCCAAGCATCTGCCTGCCTAATAAAAGGGGAATATGAATCCACTTTCTATGAATCTAAAAGTTATATTTACAAGTATTATTTTTAATTCCGAACATAATAACGAAAAAAAGAAAAAAAAACACTTTGCATTCCCTTGAATGCAAATCTTGTCAAATCATTTATTCTAGGCCCACAACATCTAAAACAATCTCAGAATCATGATCTGAAAAGGACAAAGTGAATAGAGTATGGACACAATAATTAACTTTCTATTACTTTTTACAACTTTATAGAGATTCACACTAGTACAGACAAATGCCACTGATAGGGACTCACATTTGTATTGACAAATGTCTCTAAAGCTAAAATTAATAGGATATAATAAAGCACAACAATCAATCAATCAGCCCACAGGCTTTATAAAAAAAATAAGGGCTTGGAGCTAAAACTACAACAAAAGGGCATGTACAACATACTACGTAGCTGGCTTTAATATGTTATTTTTAGGATTATGCCCAAGAAATATATATTGAATAATCATAGTAAAAGAAGAAACCTGGATAAAAATCCATTCTGAGCTTCAAATTCGGTTTCTCATGTCAACACAATTCATTTTTGTGACTACACACTACATATATTATCATGGCAGGTTTCCAGTGCTTCTTGACCTAAAAATATTTTCCTTTAGATGAGATTTAGGTTCTTTAAAAGTCTTTGATGAATGAGGTCATGCACCGTAACATATCCTTCATCCTCGTAATTGCAGGAATTCTGGCTCACAGCTAAGTTTAAAATGTAGAAATTACAAAAACTGCATTGTATTAAGGTTCATATATGTAATAGCTTGAGGTATAGGGATTTGCATTTGAGTCCTGCCAAGGTTCATTCATGAGTTATTACAAATTAAACAATCATAACTTTATTGCTGATAGTTATTAAGTTACTAAGTGATTAACAATTGCAAATATTTGACTTTTTGATGACCACACACCAACAGCAAGCTTCTTCAATGTTCACAAATCAACATAAGCACGCAGTGCGATCATCTACTCTCTGTGACTGTGTCACTTTAATATGTATATATTTCTTCCTCTACATAGATATCACTTCAGAAGATAAAGTCAGTGATAGTGTTAAAACATCAACTACTGATGTTTTAACACTAACCTCTTAATATAGAATACCTGGTGTAAGACATTGGAACGATGTAAGAAAAGTTATTTTGAACAAATCTTTCATTACCAGTTCCAAAGCCCTCTACTGTATACATGAATGGATCCATTCTAAACTATTGATAGTTAAATTTTTGAATGATCCTTTCTTTTATTCCATAATTTTTATAATTTAGACATGCCTTTTATTCCTGTTCCAGTGACAAGAAAATATTTGGAGATTTTGCTCACTCTCAGACCTGATAACAAAGGTCATAGAGTTAGGTTGTAAACCTTTCACACTTTATCCAAAACTAAAGACATTTTTTTTTTGTACACTTTAAGAGGGAAACTATGTATACAGTATACAGACAGCATTATAACACTTAGGCATTCTAAGGCTCGGTTCACTCGAGTCCGGTGCAGTTCTGTTCACCAGTTCAGGTGCAATTCAGGTGCAATTTTTTTTGTGGAAATCGCATCTGAAACGGAATGAAAAATGCACAGGACTCTTTTTAAAAATGGACTGCGGCCAGCCTGCAGATACATTATATTACCAAAAGTATTGGGACACCTGCCTTTACATGCACATGAACTTTAATGGCATCTCAGTCTTAGTCCATAGGGTTCAATATTGTGTTGGCACACCCTTTGCAGCTATAACAGCTTCAACTCTTCTGGAAAGGCTGTCCACAAGGTTTAGGAGTGTGTTTATGGGAATGTTTGACAATTCTTCCAGAAGTGCATTTGTGAGGTCAGGCACTGATGTGTACGAGATGGCCTGGCTCACAGTCTCCGCTCTAATTCATCGTAAGGTTTTCTATCGAGTTGAGGTCAGGACTGTGCTGGCCAGTCAAATTCCTCCACCCCAAAATCGCTCATCCATGTCTTTATGGACCTTGCTTTGTGCACTGGTCCAAATCATTTGGTGGAGGGGAGATTATGGTGTGTGGTTGTTTCCAGGGGGTTGGGCTTGGTTCCTTAGTTCCAGTGAAGGGAACTTTTAAGGGGTCAGCATACCAAGACATTTTGGACAATTTCATGCTCCCAACTTTGTGGGAATAGTTTGGGGATGGCCCCTTCCTGTTCCAACATGGATGAGCAAGTTTGGTGTGGAGGAAATTGACTGGCCTGCGACTCAACCTGATAGAACATCTTTGGGATGAATCAAAGCAGAGACTGTGATCCAGGTCAGGCACTAATGTGCCTGACCTTACAAATGCGCTTCTGGAAGAATGGTCAAACATTCCCATAGACACACTCTTTAACCTTGTGTCAGCCTTCCTAGAAGAATTGAAGCTGTTATAGCTGCAAAGGGTGGGCCAACTCAATATTGAACCCTACGGACTAAGACTGGGATGCCATTAAAGTTTAGGTATGTGTAAAGGCAGGCGTCACAATACTTTTGGTAATATAGTGTATGTGAACTGGCTCCATGGAGAAGGTTGCCGGTTCACATGTCATGTGAATTGGATGCGGTTCAAATGCATTCAATTCGCAGATATGTGAACTGAGCCCTTATCCTTCCTTATCTGAAATACTGGTTATACACAAACACATTAAAATGAGTCTTAAGGTGTTTTAATAATGCTGATCATGTGGAAAACATATTTTAACCAAATAATTTTTATGGTGGCAGATGAGCAAATAACCTGCTGTGCAAACAAATTGGAGGGCTGGAATCATAGGCGTGCACACAGGGTGTGCCAGGTGTGCCTGGACACACCCTAATTATGTGGCACAGATTCCCCCTTTTTAGGCCCCTGATATTTCACCAAGGCTCCTAAAAAATTAAATTGTAAAAAATAATAAAAAATAAAATAATAAAAATAAAAACTACTGACACCGTCCACTGCCCTACTGACACAAATCTCTGCCCTACTGACACTGTCAGTATATATACACATACACACACCCGCATATGTATTTGAGCTTTGGGGTGCACACCCTAATGCAATAGGCTGTGCACACCAATGGCTGGAATAATAAAGTGGACTTTGTCAGCTAATAATTGCTAAAAAAAAAGTTCCACAGGATGTTGAGACAAGCTGCTACATTCTAGTGAAAATGTAGGTCTTAAGGTGGTTGTAAAGCTTAATTTTTCATTAAAATAGAAAACATTTTGCACAGAGAAGCCTATTACCTACTTTTCTGGGGTCCTCCTCTGGTGCTGTCTGCTCCTCCTCTTCTTCTCCAAGTGCCCCCATAGCATGCCGATGGCTATGGGGGCACTCTTACGAGTTTGCTCCCAAGCTGGGCTGTGCTTACCTATAGATGCACATCATGGCTTGGCCCCACCCCTGCTCCCTCTTCACAGGGTTTAACTGACAGCAGCAGGAGCCAATGACTCCTGCTGCCGTAAAAGCCTTCTGTAAATACAGGAAGAGCGGAGATAAGTTGCTGCAAACAGGACAGCGCTGGATGATGAGAAGACACAGGAAAATGCTTAAGGGACAGAGGGGGGTTAGGGAGCTGGAGGGAGCTGTTATTGAAAGTTTTTGTACCCTAATGCAGAGAATGCATTGAGGTAAAAAACTAAAAGTTTTGCCTTTAAAACCACTTCAATATATTATTGGCTACATTCATTTGATTCTATCCATTAACCTCTTAATATGGGCGCCTCCTGGCCCTTTTAGAGATTTAGGGTGCTGAGAGGCAGGGCTTAAGATTACATGACCACAGTGATTGGCGATCATGGTGGTCACGTGATCCAAAATCTTTCAGTTAGGGGCTGGTAACTATGCCAGGAGTGCTCTCGGCATAGCAGTATTGACCGCAATTCATGTAAATATGCAGCCTCTCTGAGCCAAGGCCCAGGCACAGACAGGCCGCATATTTGCATGTGCGGCCAGCGCCAAGGGGTTAAGGCACCGTCTACTCTTTTCTTTTTTATAATTTACCAAAGACTTGGTAAAGAGAACATCTTTACTTCCCCAAAATGTGTTGGATTTTTTATATGATGAAATTAGTATGCCACTCTATTTCTCCTGCTTTTTATCTTTTTTATTGTTATTTGTCTTCTTGTCTGGGTGATTCACTGTCAAACGTATAGCAGAAGCTTGCGTTCCTATTTCTGAAGATGTCTGTTATCCTTGAAGATAGTCTAAAGCAGTTTTAAAACCTTGTGTGGCAATAATACCTCATTATGTATTCTTAGAACTGACATGTATTCAGGTTCCAGTGCATAGCAATAGAAAAGTGATGGCAGAAAGAGATCAAGTATATATCTAGCCTGCTCCTTTGAAGCTAATCTGCTTTTATTTTTTGCCAGGGAGAAGAGTACGAAAAATTTGTGTTGGCTGTGCTGCTGATGCCTTGCCAGTCCTATTTTCTTTTTCCTAATATTTCAACAGATTTTATTTTTAATGTGATTATTGGAATAATAGCTAAGAGAAAAATACATCATCATAATGGGAGTGATTTACGAAAGCTGTGCGCAATCAATAGAGGCACTCGACGAGGCGCAACACACACTTCCATATTTATGAAATGGTGCGCCGGTAACAGAGCGCAAATCCTCCATTTACTATAGCGATCTCGGTGCACGGGAGAATGCAATCTGTGCGCCACTATGGACATGGCGCACGGCATCTCCAATTCAATATTGACAGAAGATGGAGGTGCCAATATTGTGGGGTGATGTAAGGAAGTTTAGTAACAACTGCCCAAGTAACAAATATGCCCAAAATAGAATGAGAAAGTAACTTTTTCAGAGAAAGCCTAATGTGCCTGCAAGTACATTTAGAACTGCGTAAGATCAATGTAAACACTGCGCATGCGCAAATGGCTGTTGCGCTTATTCACATGCTTTTGTTCACTGCGCGGCCAAAATCTTAGTAAATGTTAAGCAACGTACATGCAATTGCACGGGTTGAACCGGCGCACCTCTAAACTTGACCATTTTTTTTTATGCTGGTTCACCTTTATGTATTTTTTTAAGGAGATTTGTACACAGGTCATGTTAGCATGTTATGTTGCCAACATGTGACATGTACCTTGTTAAAATTATGTAAAAAGACTCTCACTCCTCTAGCTCCTCCTAAAAGGGCATTTAACCGTCCCCCTTTAATGCATATGATTTTCTTGGGCTAGCTTTTGCTTTTAAAGGGGCACTCCACACTCCATTCTACAATGCTCTTGTCTCTACCCTCTAACCACTTGGACTTTCATGGGCTAACTTTTGCTTTTAAAGGGGAACTCCACACTCCCCCTCCTGTTCTCAAAAGGCTGTGAGCTGACTTCACCAATCCAAACCCCATCCCTTTTCAGAGCATACAACAGGGCCAGCTAGGAAAGGGGTGAGAAGAGCGATCGCCCAACCCCCTCCTGAACCATACAAGGCCACATGCACTCAACAAAGCTGGCTGCCTTTGGCTCAGCTCAATACCAACCACAAAGCACCATGTACCCACTAGTTTAAAGGGGTTTTCCACATTCCGTAAAGCCCCCTGTCTGCAGCTCCCCACAATCCCAGCTTAGTGTTGTGTGGAAGAGTCCCTTGTTCCCCTGAATATGGGAACAAGGTGGTTTACTTTTGGAGTGCCTGAGCCCCTCCTGCCCCCAAGCATTCACTCCCCTTCAAGAGCTGGCTTGCTGTGTGTTTGGCTAGAGGATTGTTAGACCCCTTTCACACCAAAGGAGTTTTGCAGGCGCTGTAGCGTTAGCAATAGCTCCTGCAATCCGCCCTAAAACAGCTGCACCATTGTCTCCAGTGTGAAAGCCTGAGGGCTTTCACACTGGAGCGGTGCGCTGGCAGGACGTCAGGAAAAGTCCTGCCAGCAGCTTCTTTGGAGTGGTGAAGGAGCGCTGTGTTTACCGCTCCTCCACCGCTCCTCCACCACTGCTCCCCATTGAAACCAATAGGGCAGCGCTGTAATACCGCCGGCAAAACACAGCTATTGCGCCATATTTTCCGGGGGTTTTAACACTTTCTCGGCCGCTAGCGGGGGGTAAAAGTGCCCCGCTAGCAGCCGAAATGCGCCGCAAATCCGACGATAAAACGCAGCTAAAAATAGCGGCGTTTTAACGCCGACGCTATGGGCGGTGTGTGGTGTGAAAGGGGTCTTATGCGGCGTACACACGGTCGGAATTTCTGATGGAAACAATCCGATGGGAGCTTTTCATCGGATTTTCCGACCGTGTGTATGCCCATCGGTCTATTTCTGTCGGAATTTCCGACGGACTTTGAATTGAGAACCTGTTCTCAATTTTTCCGACAGAAAACCTTTCGGATTTTCCGATCGTGTGTATGCAATTCCGACACGCAAAATTACGACGCATGCTCGGAAACAATTCGACGCATGCTTGGAAGCACTAAACTTCCCTTTTATAGTTCTGTCAAACGTGTTTTATGCCGCTGTGTTACTGACCGTCGGAATTTGGTGTGATCGTGTGTAGGCAACACAGCTTGAGCGGAATTCCGACGGAAAACCCGTCAGAGTTTTTTCCGACGAGAATTCCGATCGTGTGTACACGGCATTAGTGTGTGGGAGGGGCACAATATTTCTTTTTTAGTTTGGGGTGGTATTTTTCACGTGGGGGTTCTCATTTTAAGCCATAACAGACCCAAATGGACTTGTATGTATGGGGGGGCAGGATATTTTTTGTTTAGGATTAAAATCTTGCAGCTGCAATGTAGATTTGTAAGTTTTCCCTAAAGCCGTACATCTTTGATGCAGCATTTTGGATACATGCTACAGATGCACCACTTTACTGGCAGCGTAAGCCCCCCCCCCCCAAGTTACTAGCTTTTAAGCAATTTTGCATTTTTAAAGGCAATTCTCCTTGTTTCGTTTTTGGGGTTGTCTAAATGGGTGACATTGATATATGTCCCTCAGGGTGGGACCTGGGCCCCCATACCCATTTTAAGGTCAATAACTAGAATATAAGCCAGCCAAATGGGGACAAAATTAACAAGTCAGTTAGGCTCTTTGTTTGCCCCCCTGGACCGGGGGGGGGGTGTTTGTCCCAGCTGTAATTTTGTAGCCTGCTGGATGATGTGCTTAATTTTGGACAGGGGTGGCTAATTTTGTGCTAGCTGCATTTGGGTTGTTCTGGGCATGCTCAGGGAGTGTGTTTTTTGGGTTAGTAATTTAAGGACATTCTTAACAGGTGTACCCACTTTGAAGTTCTGTCTCTACATTGGGTGAACTTGCATTTTGTTTGTTTCATGGACTGTGCATGTGTTTTCACTGAAAAGAGGCAAGATTGTTTGTGGGGCTGGCAAGAGAATACATTTGGTTGTCCTTATAGAGTTTGTAACACATGAATTTTCTCTTTGTATTTTGTTTGTTATGTCTTTGCAAAACAGATGTGTTTTAGAGCAAGTATTTTTTACATTTTTCTTTTTTTTTTTTCCGGAAATACTTTTTACTGAAATATTTTTGATCTTTTTTGATAGTTCCCTACCGTTAAAGTCAGTGGGAGCAGTAGCGCCCCATCATTGGGATCAGTGGGAGGAATAATGCCCCACCATTGGGGTCAGTGGGAGAAATAATGCCTCATCAAAAGTGTCAATGTGCAAATTTGTTCTGCATCATTGATGTCAAAAGCAGGAATAGTGTCCCAATGGCAGGTTAAAGTAAAAAAGGGGATGCATCCAGCCCACAGGCTGCAGTTTAAAGACCACTACTTTACTCTATAGCTTATGCTATTGATGACCACACTCAACAATAAATTAGTTATCACAATACCCATTCCCCTTCTTTTTCTTCAACCATTTTTGACTGTATTGGGTGACAGTCTAACTTTTATGGGTACCATCAGAAATTCAAAAAACATCTTTGTCTACTGTACCCTAGATTGTATACCAACTCATGCCCAAATTCCACCATCAACCTGTACAATGCAGGCCATTGTGTTGGAACATGTTACTCATGCTGTGAGGCTCAAAGCCTTAAGCCTTCCTAGTCCATTATTCACTTAAATGTAAGCACAATTTTATTTGAATGGTGGCATTGAAATACTGTATATTATTGTTCGTTTTTGTTCAAGTGTTTTTTAATGTGACGAGGTGATGTAAGGAAGAAATGAAGTAGATGGAATAAAGACATGACGCATATAAGTTTATCAATTCAAGCTTGATTTGAATAACTCACTGGTTTGTTATTTTTCTTACATACTGTGTTGGTAAGGTCTATGGCTTAATCTCTGCCAAATCCAGTGCAAAGCCAAGTAAACAATTCTCACCTACACTGCATTCTAAGTTGGGAACTCAAGAGCAGCAACCTTCACCCTCAAACTATGGAAAGCCAATAAATAAAACGCCAGTTTTGGATAGACTGACCCTTATATAATTTAGCACTTAGTACAAGAGTTCAGTGAAATTATGTGTTGGGTTCACGGATTTGTTTGGTGATGGTGTAACTGCAGTGTGGTGCAATCTGAAGGCAAAGTAAGAATTGTTTTAAGACTTACATTACAGGAGTTAGAATGGGGGAGGGGGTGAATATGGGGGTCCACACCTCCCCCAGAGCATCCATCAGTATTTAAAGCATAGCAGTCAAGCTAGAAAGCCCCAGTTGGCAAATCTGCATTCTTTATGTCTTTCTTCAATTAACTGATGTAGTCTGCATCAATTGAGTATCTATCCGAGGCTTAACCTGTTTATTATAAACAGGCTAAGCCTCAGATAGGTATATCCCTATGCCTGGGCATCTGGCTTTACAAATGTCAATTAAAAAAAGCACAAACAAGCTGTTGATCCCAAGCTGATAAGTTTACCTCAGTAATACTTTACTAATCACAATATCCCTGTTTTTAAAAGGTATATAGGGATGAGCCGAACACCCCCGGGTTCGGTTCGCACCAGAACCTTCGAACGGACCGAAAGTTTGCGCAAATTTTCGAACCCTATTCATTATAATGGACGCGAACGTTCGAAATCAAAATTTCTAATTACAACGGCCAATATGCATGTTAATGTCATAAAACAGGTTTTGGGACCCGGGTCCTGCCCCAGGGGACATATATCAATGCAAAAAGAACTTTTAAAAACTAACGTTTTTTCGGGAGCAGTCATTTTAATGATGCATAAAGTGAAAAAAAAAGTGAAATTTTCCTTTAAATATGGTACCTGGGGGGTGTCTAAAGAATGCCTGTGAAGTGGCATGTGTTTCCCGTGTTTAGAACTGTCCCTGCACAAAATGACATTTGTAAAGGAAAAAAGAAGCCATTTAAAACCACTTGCGGCTTTAATGTCATGTCTTGTCCTGGCCGCCATATGGCTGAAAATCCTTGAGAAAAATGGCATGGCTACCCCATCGCCCCCCCCCCCCCCCCCCCAGCCCCTTTGGGTCTTGTATGGATATTAAGGGGGACCCCGCACCCAAAATAAAACCCTATACCTACAACCCTATATACTCTGAACAGCAGTATATAGGTGGTGCAAACAAGACACGGACTGTAGGTTTGTTCTTAGATAGAATCTGAACAGGTACATTATGAAGTGTAGCTCCATCCCAAAAAATCTATTTTTAAGCTTTTTGGAGAACATAGGGAGGGGTTATCACCCCTGTAACATTTGCTGTCTTTGCACATCTGTTCAGAACATTTCACCTCACTTTCCGTCCCAATGACAAATGTTTTTGGAAAAGTGGGGTTTTAATTGAAACAAGGATTGGTGATAAAGCATCAGTAGAGAGGAGATACCTTTTTCCCAAATTAAATCTAACAGGATAGAATTTCCCTTCCTAGGGGTAGATTTCCTCTCACTTCCTGTTTTCTCTTTCCGTTTGCAAGTAGGAGTCGTTTGTAAGTTGGATGTTTGAAAGTAGCGGCCTGCCGTATATACTCTGCAGAAATTTGCCCTATTAGATGTTGGTGTAGCCACAAGACTGTAAGCCCTCACAGTTACTCTTGGTGGGCACAGGAATGGGCCCTGCTGTGAGTTATTAGATCAAGATTTGTAATTGCATGCACCTGTTGAACAGGGCAGAAAAATTGGGCCTTTGGTGGTGGTGGTGGTGGTGGACGGTGCTGCCACAAGACTGTAAGCCCTCACAGTTACTCTTGGTGGGCGCAGGAATGGGCCCTGCTGTGAGTTATTAGATCAAGATTTGTAATTGCATGCACCTGTTGAACAGGGCAGAAAAATTGGGCCTTTGGTGGTGGTGGTGGTGGTGGACGGTGTTGCCACAAGACTGTAAGCCCTCACAGTTACTCTTGGTGGGCGCAGGAATGGGCCCTGCTGTGAGTTATTAGATCAAGATTTGTAATTGCATGCACCTGTTGAACAGGGCAGAAAAATTGGGCCTTTGGTGGTGGTGGTGGTGGTGGTGGACGGTGTTGCCACAAGACTGTAGGCCCTCATAGTTACTCTTGGTGGGCGCAGGAATGGGCCCTGCTGTGAACTATTAGATCAAGATTTGTAATTACACGCCCCTGTTAAACAGGGGCTGAAAAATTGTGCCTTAGGCACTGGTGCTGGTGCCACAACACTGCAACCCCTCACAGATACTGTACTTGGAGCACAGCAGTCACACCTGTTGCAAAGCATTTTTTAAAAAAAAATTAATTACACGCCCCTGTTATACAGGGGCTGAAAAATTGTGCCTTAGGCACTGGTGCTGGTGCCACAACACTGCAACCCCTCACAGATACTGTACTCTGAGCACAGCAATGAGACCTGTTGCAAAGCATTGCCTAAAAATTGTAATTACACGCCCCAACAGGGGCTGAAAAATTGTGCCTTAGGCACTGGTGTTGGTGCCACAACACTGCAACCCCTCACAGATACTGTACTTGGAGCACAGCAGTCAAACCTGTTGCAAAGCATTTTTTTTTAAAATTTTAATTACACGCCCCTGTTATACAGGGGCTGAAAAATTGTGCCTTAGGCACTGGTGCTGGTGCCACAACACTGCAACCCCTCACAGATACTGTACTCTGAGCACAGCAATGAGACCTGTTGCAAAGCATTGCCTAAAAATTGTAATTACACGCCCCAACAGGGGCTGAAAAATTGTGCCTTAGGCACTGGTGCTGGTGCCACAACACTGCAACCCCTCACAGATACTGTACTTGGAGCAAAGCAGTCACACCTGTTGCGAAGCATCTTTTTAAAAAATTGTAATTACACGCCCCTGTTATACAGGGGCTGAAAAATTGTACCTTAGGCATTGGTGCTGGTGCCACAACACTGCAACCCCTCACAGATACTGTACTCTGAGCACAGCAATGAGACCTGTTGCAAAGCATTGCCTAAAAATTGTAATTACACGCCCCAATAGGGGCTGAAAAATTGTGCCTTAGGCACTGGTGCTGGTGCCACAACACTGCAACCCCTCACAGATACTGTACTTGGAGCACAGCAGTCACACCTGTTGCGAAGCATTTTTTTTAAAAAATTGTAATTACACGCCCCTGTTATACAGGGGCTGAAAAATTGTGCCTTAGGCACTGGTGTGGTGGCATGGATCATTGAGGAGGAGGAAGAGGATAGTCAGTGAACATAACAGGACAGTCACTCAGCATCAGCATAGGCAGTCTTGAAGGGATGTGACATTATAAATTATTCAGTTATATCCGCTTCAGGTGCCTGATCCAAGACTGATTCATTTTTATGAAGGTCAGTCGATCAACCGAGTCGGTGGACAGGCGCACCCTGTGATCGGTGACAAATCCTCCAGCAGCACTGAATGTGCGTTCGGAAAGAACGCTGGATGCAGGACAGGCCAGTAGCTGAATTGCATACTGTGCAAGCTCTGGCCAGTGATCCATCCTCAGGACCCAGTAAGCCAGAGGATTTTCGGTGGGAAAGGTGTCCAAGTCTGACCTTGCCCCTAGGTATTCCTGCACCATGTATATCAGACGCTGGCGATGGTTGCTGGAACCGATCATACCTTGGGGCTGCGGACTAAAAAATTGTCTGAACGCATCGGTCAGACGTCCACCTTCCCCACCGCTCCTTCTGCTACTGACCGAAGCCTCAGCAACTCGTCGTCCAGGACCAGGAGTTTGTAACCTCCCAGTTTCTGGAAACGCGTTGCACAGACCTTTCTGCAAGGCCTCCCTGAGATGTCTCATCCTCTGCTCCCTCTGCGACGGCAAGATAAGGTCCGCAACCTTACCCTTGTACCGTGGATCAAGGAGAGTGGCCAGCCAGTAATGGTCCCTCTCCTTGATCCGAAGAACACGAGGATCCTTCCGCAGGCTTTGAAGGATCAGGGAGGCCATGCTACGTAGGTTAGCTGAGGCATTCGGTCCGGAGTCTTCTGGGTCACTGAGGATGACATGATCGCCAGCCACCTCCTCCCAGCCACGTACAAGTCCACTGGTTTGTTGGGACTGTACATCATCCCTAAAAGACTGCTGCTGCTGATGCTGAGTGCCAGGCTCCACCTCCATGCTCACACAATCCTCCTCCTCCTCCTCCTCATCCTCTTCCTGTGTGATGGGTGGGACAGAAGGAACACTGTCTGGATAAAGGGGGCCTTGAGAGGCAAGGAAGTCCTCCTCTTCCTGCCTCTGTTCTGCCTCAAGTGCCCTGTCCATTATCCCACGCAGCGTATGCTCCAACAGGTGGACAAGAGGTACAGTGTCACTGATGCATGCACTGTCACTGCTCACCATCCTCGTGGCCTCCTCAAATGGTGAGAGGACAGTGCATGCATCCCTGATCATGCTCCACTGGCGTGGGGGAAAAAAGCCAAGCTCCCCTGACCCTGTCCTGGTGCCGTAGTCGCAAAGGTACTCATTGATGGCCCTCTGCTGCGTGTGCAGTTGCTGCAGCATTGCCAACGTTGAGTTCCACCTGGTGGGCATGTCACATATTAGGCGGTTCTTGGGCAGGTTCAGCTCCTTTTGCAGCTCAGTCAGCCGAGCACTGGCATTATAAGATCGGCGGAAATGCACACAGACTTTCCTGGCCTGCCTCAGGACATCCTGTAAGCCTGGGTACCTGCCCAAGAACCGCTGCACCACCAGGTTGAGGACGTGAGCCATACAGGGCACATGGGTGAGCTGCCCCTGTCGCAGGGCGGAGAGGAGGTTGGTGCCATTGTCAGAAACCACCATTCCTGGCTTAAGCTGGCGTGGCGTCAACCACCTCTCGGCCTGCCCCTGCAGAGCTGCCAGAACCTCTGCCCCAGTGTGGCTCCTGTCCCCCAAACACACCAGCGCAAGCACGGCATGGCATCTTTTTGCCTGCGTACTCGCGTAGCCCCTTGTACGCCTACGGAGCACCGCTGGTTCCGAGGACAGAGCACTGGAGGAAGAAGAAGAGGAGGGGGTGGAGGAGAGAGGTGTGTCACAACCAGTAGTAGCATTTTGGAGGCGTGGTGGCGGAACAACCTCCAACACTACTGCACCTTGTCCTGCATCCCTCCCAGCTGCCAATAGAGTGACCCAATGGGCCGTGAAAGAAAGATAACGTCCCTGTCCATGCCTGCTGGACCATGAGTCAGCGGTAATATGCACCTTACCGCTGACCGCCCTGTCCAGCGAGGCATGGACATTGCCTTCCACATGCCGGTAGAGAGACGGAATCGCCTTCCGTGAGAAAAAGTGGCGTTTGGGAACCTGCCACTGAGGAACCGCACATTGAACAAACTCACGGAAGGGGGCCGAGTCTACCAACTGAAAAGGCAGCAGTTGAAGTGCTAGCAATTTAGCCAAGCTAGCATTCAACCGCTGGGCTTGTGCATGGCTGGGAGTATACTTCTTTCGACGGTCCAGCAGCTGGGGCAGGGAAATTTGCCTGCTACAATCGGACGTCGGTGTACTGCAAGTACTTGGTTGTGACACACCTAATTCTACACCTTCAGTCCTCTCAGAGCAGCTTTCAGAGAGGACTGAAGATATAGTGGGGATGGAGATCCCAGCTGATGAGGAGCAAGGAGAGGTCCGCTTTGTTCTTTGGTGTGGGTCTTTTATGTGTGCTTGCCAACGAGCTGCATGGCAGGTCGACATATGTCTGCTCATGCTTGTGGTGCCCAAGCGGCTGATGTTTTGGCCACGCGAGATACGCTTGAGACAAATATTGCAAATAGCAGTGGTGCGATCTGATGCACTCGTCTCAAAAAAGGCCCACACCAAAGAACTTTTGTGATAACGTGCAAAGGCAGCGCCCTGCACAGGCGGAGCTCTGCGGTGTGATACAGTTGCTGTGCTGGCCTCTAGCTGGCCTCCAGGGGGCATCCTGCCTCGTTGGACATGTGACGCCGCATCCTCCTCCTCCTCTCTCCCTTCAGGCACCCACGTGGAGTCAGTGACCTCATCATCCCCTCCCTCTTCACCACTAGAGCAAACATGGCAGTAAGCTGCAGCTGGTGGAACAGTACTGCCAGATTGCTGTCCTTCAGCATCCCCTCTCTCTGCGCGCACACTACTGCCTTCCTCAAGCTGGGTATCATCATCCGAGCCTTCGAGTCGTTGGGCATCCTCCTGGAGCATGTACCCAACACTGTGCTCAAACAGTTCGGGGGACTCCTCAGGAGGACATGGTGGGTCTAGGGAAGGGGTGGCTGATGATGCCATTGAGTACGCGTTGGCAGCTGCTCTGCCAGTACCCTGAGCCTGGGTGAGAGAGGATGAGGAGGATGAGGAGGGCTTGGTCATCCATTCTACCAAGCCTTCGGCATGATGCGGCTCAACATGTCCAGCTGCCGAAAACAAAGACAAGCGTGTCCCATGGCCACGTGCTGATGACGATGCACGACCACGTCCACGACCAGCACTGTTGTCTCTAGAAAGAGAGCCTGCTTGCCCTGTGTTCTTGCCTCGGCACGGTCTGCCTCTCCTTGGCGGTCTTCCAGCCATTGTAGTCGGTAGTGTATATAGTATAAAAAATAGAGCTCCTATGTGTGCTCACAACACACTGTAGGTCCTATGGGTGCTGACACTAACACACTATAGGTACTATGTGTGCTGCTGACAAGAAAATATAGGAGCTATGTGTGCTGCCACAAACACACTATAAGTCCTATGGGTGCTGCTGACACAAAGACACTATAGGTACTATATGTGTGCTGCTGACAAGAAAATATAGGAGCTCTGTGTGCTGCCACTAACACACTAGAAGTCCTATGGGTGCTGCTGACACAAAGACACTATAGGTACTATATGTGTGCTGCTGACAAGAAAATATAGGAGCTCTGTGTGCTGCCACTAACACACTAGAAGTCCTATGGGTGCTGCTGACACAAAGACACTATAGGTACTATATGTGTGCTGCTGACAAGAAAATATAGGAGCTATGTGTGCTGCCACTAACACACTATAAGTCCTATGGGTTCTGCTGACACAAAGACACTATATGTACTATATGTGTGCTGCTGACAAGAAAATATAGGAGCTCTGTGTGCTGCCACTAACACACTAGAAGTCCTATGGGTGCTGCTGACACAAAGACACTATAGGTACTATATGTGTGCTGCTGACAAGAAAATATAGGAGCTCTGTGTGCTGCCACTAACACACTAGAAGTCCTATGGGTGCTGCTGACACAAAGACACTATAGGTACTATATGTGTGCTGCTGACAAGAAAATATAGGAGCTATGTGTGCTGCCACTAACACACTATAAGTCCTATGGGTGCTGCTGACACAAAGACACTATAGGTACTATATGTGTGCTGCTGACAAGAAAATATAGGAGCTCTGTGTGCTGCCACTAACACACTAGAAGTCCTATGGGTGCTGCTGACACAAAGACACTATAGGTACTATTGGTGTGCTGCTGACAAGAAAATATAGGAGCTCTGTGTGCTGCCACTAACACACTAGAAGTCCTATGGGTGCTGCTGACACAAAGACACTATAGGTACTATATGTGTGCTGCTGACAAGAAAATATAGGAGCTCTGTGTGCTGCCACTAACACACTAGAAGTCCTATGGGTGCTGCTGACACAAAGACACTATAGGTACTATTGGTGTGCTGCTGACAAGAAAATATAGGAGCTCTGTGTGCTGCCACTAACACACTAGAAGTCCTATGGGTGCTGCTGACACAAAGACACTATAGGTACTATATGTGTGCTGCTGACAAGAAAATATAGGAGCTATGTGTGCTGCCACTAACACACTAGAAGTCCTATGGGTGCTGCTGACACAAAGACACTATAGGTACTATATGTGTGCTGCTGACAAGAAAATATAGGAGCTATGTGTGCTGCCACTAACACACTAGAAGTCCTATGGGTGCTGCTGACACAAAGACACTATAGGTACTATATGTGTGCTGCTGACAAGAAAATATAGGAGCTATGTGTGCTGCCACTAACACACTATAAGTCCTATGGGTTCTGCTGACACAAAGACACTATAGGTACTATATGTGTGCTGCTGACAAGAAAATATAGGAGCTCTGTGTGCTGCCACTAACACACTAGAAGTCCTATGGGTGCTGCTGACACAAAGACACTATAGGTACTATTGGTGTGCTGCTGACAAGAAAATATAGGAGCTCTGTGTGCTGCCACTAACACACTAGAATTCCTATGGGTGCTGCTGACACAAAGACACTATAGGTACTATATGTGTGCTGCTGACAAGAAAATATAGGAGCTCTGTGTGCTGCCACTAACACACTAGAAGTCCTATGGGTGCTGCTGACACAAAGACACTATAGGTACTATTGGTGTGCTGCTGACAAGAAAATATAGGAGCTCTGTGTGCTGCCACTAACACACTAGAAGTCCTATGGGTGCTGCTGACACAAAGACACTATAGGTACTATATGTGTGCTGCAGACAAGAAAATATAGGAGCTCTGTGTGCTGCCACTAACACACTAGAAGTCCTATGGGTGCTGCTGACACAAAGACACTATAGGTACTATATGGATGGGACAGAAGGTTGGGACAGAAGTTGGGGTGCAATGCTGTGCTAACAGCACTGTGATTGGTGCTACTGCAATACTGTACTAACAGTACGCACACACCAGACTAATCCCCAGCAGCAGCTGATAACACACTAACTGTGCAATCAGCAGCAATGAATGATCACTAATGATGAATGACTCAGGTAGCAATGGTTTAGCAAAGAAATAGCAATCAAGCAAAGACAGAATCAGCAGACTGCTCTCTCCTAAAGCCGGAACACATGTGACCGGGGCCGACGGCGTGGCGGCCTTTTAAATGGTGGGGCGTGTACTAAAGCCCCTGAGCTTTAATTGGCTACAGGCGTCCTGCCTGTAGCCAATTATTGCTCTCCTAGTTTCCCACGCTGTGATTGGCCAAGCATGCGGGGTCACAGTGCATGCTTGGCCAATCATCAGCCAGCAATGCACTGCGCCGGCCGCAATGCATTGCGGGGCCGCTCGCATCACACGAATGTGATGCGAACGGGGCCCCGAAAACGCCCGGTAAATCGTTCTGGACACAGAGGGACCATATTTATCCTTACTTACCTATACTGTAAGTGATTAGACACTGTCAGAAAAAAGGTTCTCCCTTATATAATCCCTCCCATACAGGAAGCTTTAGTTTTGTAGCATACAATGAATCCCCCACAGAGAGGCAGGACCTCTGTGTCCCATGATGTACTCCAAGAAATGGATTTTACAGGTAAGTACAAAAATCCAGTTTTCTTTATCTTACATCATGGCACACAGAGCAACCATGTTAACCCTTACTTAATGGGATGTCCTAAAGCATGGCTTTATAAGGGGAGGGAGCATCGAACCATTTCTTGGACACAGAGGGTTCGAATCGAGCACCGGATGTATAGCTCAGGAATCAGCTACATTCCTGGTAGAATGAGCCATCATCCGAAATGGTGGATTCCTTCCCTTTAAGTCATAGGCTTGAATTAGCTGATTAATCCATTGGGTAATAGTCAACTTACTGTAGTAGCCAATTATAGAAATCTATTTATTTAGAACATTCTACAATTCTTAAAAGAAAGGGGTTTGTTCCATAAAAACAAGTTAACAAACTGCTTGTCCAAAGTGATGTAATCCTGGATTCAAGATCAGTTTTTGTATATCTTTTAGCCAACGTGTTTTGCGGGCTGACCCACTTTGTCAGGGCATAAGATTCTGTCAAATACTGTAATTACATGTACAAGATATGAGAATTAATGTTTCATGTAGCAAAATCACAAATTCATTTATTTTCACACTGCATCATCTTTTGTTATCAGAAAAAATGTACCTATATTTTCTACATTCATTGCGACATTCCAGCGGGGCAAATTATATTTCATGGTATAAATCATTATAAAAAAGGTATGTATCGCAAAATTACCTTTATAGTATAACATCAGACAGTGGTGGCAAGTGGCCAGGGGAGCCCATGGGACATGTCTCCAAAACCCCAAAAAGGAAACCCCAACATAGGAGCAAGGATGATACCATAGATCTGGATGTTGGAAATATGTACTGTAGTATTATAGTGCACCACAGGGGATGTAGAGAAAAAAAATGGGGGGAAAGGGAAAAATAAGAAAATGAAAGAAAAAAGTGCAGGTGAAAAAATAATTGCTTACCTACAGAGTCTATATCATATGCTCCCTAATAGAGTGTCCAAGAAATTATGGATATCACAAACTGGAAAGGCATAATTTTAGTATGTCTCAGGTCCGAACAGGTTTTCTACAGAAAAGTTGGGGCTAGGTTCACATTAGTGCGATGTCAGACATTGCATGCAATCTGTACCACATTGCTGTGCACATCACATGCGACGTCCATGCAATGCAAATTCAGCCACACAGATTGCATGGCCAAACCCGCATCGCATTATAAAAAAAAGGGGTGGGGTCCTGCATCATTTTGGTCCGCACTGGAATTGGATCGCATGATTGTAGTAGCCAGGAGACCCTTCTTTAGTCCTTCAGAAAGAATACAAAGCAAAATTGACTGCCTAACAGCAGTCAATTCTAAATACATATTTACAATCCATACCAAATCCAATGTTTGAAGGGCTCTGTCCCCTGGTGACTGAGGCCTGGGAAAAAAAACAGGGAACCAGAAAGACAAATGAGGTCAAAGCACCACCTCATCCTGGTGGAACACCAAATATGGCTCCCTGCAAGATAGAGCTGCCAACTCAGACATCCTTGCTGCTGTAGTATTAGCAACCAGAAACACTGCCTTCTGAATAAAAAAAAACGCGTAACCCAGAATTTCCTCCTGGCCTTACCCCACAACAGTTTCAATGGTGGCTTAATAAAGGTCTATTAAGAATTGGGGACTTCCTTCACGGCAATCAAATGCACTCGATTGATTATTTCAAAGACAACTTCTCAATGCCCCCCACTGAGATTTTTAGATACAATCAAATTTCCTCATTTATCACTTCCAAACTTAAAAAGGGGGGTGGACCCGTCACTCTTACATGAGATTGTAGGACCCCACTAGACCTTATAAACCCACCAAACATCAATTAAATAAACACCAACAAACTATAAGACGTTGCTGCGGTGGTATCTAGTCCCTACAAGAATAGCAAAAATGCACCCATCTTCCTCACCTAAGGCAAAATAATTGGCCGCGGCACCTTTATTGGTTTAAACATATTAATATAACTCTTTTATTCAAATCATCAATTCAACCAACACAGAATTCTATCTGCTCAGTTTTTAGAACTCAGAATTCTATCTGCTCAGTTTTTAGAACTCGAGCAGTACCACCATTATAAATATAATTAACCGTCCCCCCCAGAATCCGGGGTGACCCTACCACATAAGGGTGCACGCGACAGGGCGGGAGGGAGGGAGCTCCAATCTTTTGCTGATCCAAAGGGAAAGAGGGCAAGCCCCTTTCCTGATATCCTTATATAGCCTCCACAGACTTCCAGAACATTCCTTACTCCCTGATTGGCTGTTCCTGACTACCACTCTCTCTACCTTAAAGGGACAGCAACATATTAAACTGACACTGAAATAAATGCTATTTTACCTCACAAAAAGAAAAGGGGGGGGGGGGGGGAGTCCACAATCTCAGGAAAGTGGACCCATATTGTGTCCCCTTTTTCATGAGATTGTAGGACCCCACTAGACCTTATAAACCCACCAAACATCAATTAAATAAACACCAACAAACCATTTTTTTTTTTTTTTTTTTGGCAAAATAATTGGCCGCGGCACCTTTATTGGTTTAAACATATTAATATAACTCTTTTATTCAAATCATCAATTCAACCAACACAGAATTCTATCTGCTCAGTTTTTAGAACTCGAGCAGTACCACCATTATAAATATAATTAACCGTCCCCACAAGCCGGGCTTGAGTAACAAGGACGGCCCACCCCCACCACCGCGGCCACTGCATTCTCAATGCTATTTTGCAAACCAAGGTTAAATATATCCAGCCCCACTTCTGATAAATGAACCCCATCAGGCCTATATAGCCCTGGGAAACCACCCTCGAGATCTACATGACGGTAAGATAAACCGCCAATTTGAGGCATGAATTTCTCCATCGCCTTGTTAACCCTTTTCCTCATCTTTTCCATAACCCTCCTCTGGCCAGAGGAGAGCCAAGAAAAACGAGGAACTATTTCAGAAAATATGAACACTGTACCTGGGAACGTGATACTAAAACGAAGGAGGTCCCTTTTTATCATAAATAACAAATCCAACGTTCTAAGGTTACCTATGTCATTCCCCCCTACATGAATAATCACTATGGAAGGCGGGGGCCACATCTGACATAACCTAGTTAACTGAAAATAAAGTTGATACCACTGAAGTCCTCTCACACCCTTCCAAAATAACTGAAATGATTCTGGCTGCAGAGACAGATTCAATGAGTAACTGCGTTGAGCCGCTCTTTTTTGTGCCCAATATATAAACGAGTGTCCCAGGATCCATACCGTGTGCTGGGTACCTGAAATTAGATAAACAAATTAGGACGAACATATAACTTATAACATTGGGACCTCCACCTCCCCATTTCTTTAATATCAGACTCCGTGACCCCTAAGCGAGATGCTTCGGAAGCTGCACCTATCCTAAATGAGTGCGATGAAAACTTGAACCCTCTCAAGCCTAAATGCATCAGGCATCTATGGAAGACTACATCGAACTGGTATTTCGTTAAAGGGATCCCATCCTTATGAATAAGAAAATTACCCGACACAGATGGCCTAATTACCAGGAATTGCCTGACGGCCGCTACTGGACACACAAATAAGTCCCCCTGCTCCCGCAAGTGGACCCAACTACCCCTGCCACATTGATCTGTTTTGGAATGATGTAACCTAATATGCACTCCCTCGCTGTCCATTACCAATTGTTCCAACCTAATTCCAGAGCCTCCCCGCTTATTCGGGGGAACCAGCTCCGAAATGCGGAATGCGCCAAAAAATGCAAGCGCAAATGACGTTCTAAATAGCAAGGCCTCATATGCTGAGAAGCAAATGACTTTGGTACTTCTACAAAGGCCACCAAGGATGTCAAGTGAGATTGGTCGTCTGGCATCAGCCTCAAATGTTGACCGCCTGTATCCCTTTAGTGCCTGTTTAACCGAAAAATAATAAGAACAATGCTGTAAGCCAAACAATTTAAAGAAAAAGGAAATGCCGGCCAGCGTTTTCGCTATATAACTATATGAATACCGCTGGCGCATAAGGCCTGCCAAAAAAGCCAAAATCAACTCCTCTGACGGCATATTAAACGGAAAACTTTCATTGTTAGCAAATGACAACCAGCTCTTCCATGCTGCTGAGTAACTGGCCCAAGTCTTGGGGGCCAAGGAACCCTGAATAGCTTCTGACACTATATTGAGATCACTTCCCACAAATGGTCTGGGCATGGGATGCCATCCCGGTCTGCCTCTGGAAGTAACAGCCTGAAACGGTCCATCTGAAAGCGAGACAGAGAATCGGCTATATTATTCAATATTCCGGGCGTATATTTAGCTTTCAGCCAAATGTTGAATTTGAGGCATCTAAAAACCACCTGGCGCAGTACTTTAATCACCCACACCGAGCTGGAGGAGAGACAATTCACTGCATAAAGAACGCCTTTATTATCCGTTTCCACCAGGATACGCTTGTTTGCTAAATCTGACCCCCATAACTCCAAAGCCACTAAAATTGGAAATAACTCCAACAAAACGATGTTCTTAGTTGCGCCTAATTGTACCCAGGCATTAGGCCAATTGGAACAACACCAGTGTGTGTGCCAAATGGCCCCAAAACCTTGGGAGCCCGCTGCATCAGTAAACAACCTGAGATCAGGGGCAAAAATGAATTCAGATTGAAAAAACGACCGCCCGTTGTAACAATCAAGGAAATTTGCCCAAATTAACAAATCCTCCTTAAGAGGCATTGTCATGCGAATGTGGGCCCTAGGGGACTTGTAGCCCGAGATGGATAAATAGAGGCGACGCGAAAAAATTCTGCCCACTGGCATAATACGACACGCAAACGCCAAAATACCCAGGAGAGATTGCATCTCTTTCAACCGGATTTTTTTCTTCTGGAGAACCCCAGCGATCAGCCATTTTAATTTGCGCAGCTTTACCTCGGGCAAACGAAATTCCATTCTATGGGTGTCAATTTCGATGCCCAAAAACTCTAAGACCATGCTGGGCATACATGTCTTTTCAGCCGCTAGCGGAATACCAAACTCAACCGCCAGTGCCTGAAAATCCATTAACAAATCAGCGCAACGCATGGAGTCCGCCGGACCGATAAATAAAAAATCATCTAAATAATGAATAACGCTGTCCGAACCCGACCGCTCGTCTAAAGTCCAATGAAGAAAAGTAGCGAATGCCTCAAAATATGCGCATGATAATGAACACCCCATAGGGAGACACTTATCAAAAAAATAATGCTCCTCAAAGAAAAAACCCCAATGAATTGAATGCTTCTGGAGCGATAGGTAAAAGGCGAAAAGCCGATTGTATATCAGCTTTTGCCAATAAAGCCCCCTGACCGCACGACCTGATTTTTTTAACCGCGTCGTCAAAAGTTGCATAAGAAACTGAGCATAAGCTTGCATCGATGTCATCGTTTAAAGAATCTCCCTTCGGAAATGACAGATGGTGTATTATGCGGAACGCAATGGGTTCGCGCTTAGGGACTACCCCCAATGGGGAAATCCGAAAATTAGGGAAAGGCGGCTGCTTAAAAGGCCCCTCAATACGCCCCTCTGCAAGTTCCTTGCACAATTTATCCCTTACCACCTGGGGAAAAAAATCGACCGACTTTAAATTCCTCATAACTGTACAACCAGACCCTGAAAAAGCAGGCAAAGGAAAACCTTTGGAAAAGCCTTCAGTGAGGAAATATGCCTTCTCCCTGTCTGGGTATCTGTCCAGCCATGGGCGCATTTTTTCCAGCCTCACTGGAGTGCAGGCTTTTTGGAAAAATATCCCTCTGCGCAGGACTTTGACTGACATTAGCTTTATTTTTGAAACATTTAGCTGCTGGATGCGCACCCGCACAAATAGAACATTCATGCCTATATTTACAGGTCGCGTTCCAACGGCACTGACTTTCATTAAATGCAAAACAGCATCCTCTTCTGAAAGCAGGATTTTGAGGGTTAGCCATGGAAGGTTTAGGTGCCGCTATCCTCTGAGGCAGAATTAAATTGAGCCACAAACCCACGTCCTTCATTCCCCATTTTAACGATGGGTGTATAGACAATTTTTGACGAAACGATTCGTCGTAATAGAACCATCCCAGGCCCCCAAAGTTCTTATAGGCCTCTAAAATATGGTCCAGATGCTGGAAAAGGCCTCCACACATTTCAGGATGCTTGTCAGCCAATATACCAGCATAAATACAAAAAGCCTGCAGCCAATTATTAAATGACCGAGGAAACGATCTGCGTCTATCCTCCTCACCCTTCTCCTCCCCCTTTCTTTCTGTTCTAGACACAAAATCCTTATGTGAAGGCAAAAGGGAAAGGATTTCTATATATTCCCCCTTCCATATTTTATCTTTAATCGCTGCGCTCAAATGACAACCCAAAGGTGACATCTCACAAGGCATTACCCCTTTCATGCATGTCTCTGGTATATTTAGTTTAACAGGTGCAGCCGTGTACAGTGACTCAGGGCAAATAATGTCATTCTGCAATCCCACATTAACATTCCTATCATGCACAGCCAGACTGACAGGGGAAGGAGATAGCACAGCAGCAGGAGAGTTAAATGGCAGAGCTGCCATAGAGGAAGAAACAGGTACAGGCACCTGAGACAAAGATTGAACTAAAGAAGACAAAGATCCTATTAAACCATTTAAAATAGATAATTGGTTCAACTCACCAGCTGCTGGAGGCTGTCTGTCTCCCTCCAGCAGCACTGCAGGGTCTGGGACTTGAAACTGCTGCCCAACCTGGGACTGATAAGACACCTCAGGGCGCTGAGAGTCATGCTGCACTGTTTCAGATGTCTGCTGCCATGGATGCTGCGGCGTCGACTGTCTTCCCCTGGCTTCACTGGTGGGCTGCTGGGCTATGCACATCCGACCGTTTCTGCCCGCTGGAGACTGGGAACAGGACCTCCTCTTCTTGGGCCCTCGGCGGCCCCGAACCGACCGGCCGGCATCCGAACGTTCCTGAGGCGTGCTTTCTTCTTCGGTTGCGACCGCAACCTGGCGAAAACGTTCGGGAGGAATGCTCCTCCTAGTTCTCATACGCAAGGCGGGCTCTCCTTCATACCGCCCCACGCCATTAGGGTCCGCCTGTTCGCCGCCTACCGCAGAGCCTCCGCCTTCAGCCCTGACACCGGGCTCCTCCTCTTCATTGGCAGACGCCAGGCAGCGGCGAAGCCATGCCTCTCCTCCTGCACTGCCGGCTTTCTCAATCAGCTGATGTAGTAGTGACTCCATAGCAGGACAGGTAGGAGCTCCAATCTTTTGCTGATCCAAAGGGAAAGAGGGCAAGCCCCTTTCCTGATATCCTTATATAGCCTCCACAGACTTCCAGAACATTCCTTACTCCCTGATTGGCTCTTCCTGACTACCACTCTCTCTACCTTAAAGGGACAGCAACATATTAAACTGACACTGAAATAAATGCTATTTTACCTCACAAAAAGAAAAGGGGGGGGGGGAGGGGGAGTCCACAATCTCAGGAAAGTGGACCCATATTGTGTCCCCTTTTTCATTAGGATCATGATTAATGACAAACTCACTTATATCTCAATAAAAATATTGAAATATAAAAAAAAAACGCAATTGGCCTCTGGAAAAAATTGCCAAGGCCGTGATCTTCCCCTAGAGGGCACAAAAGTCTATTCCACACTGGAGAAAAGACAGAATCCAACTAAAGGCATACTTGCAGGACTGAAACCACCTAGCTAAACACCAAGGCAACCAAGTCCTATTGTAAATGGAAGAAGTCTTCTTGGCTCTTACAGTAGGAATGTCTGCGTCAGCTAGCCCTTGCTCCTTCAGAATTCTGGCTTCAATAATCACGTCATTAAAGCCAGAAGGATGAAAGCCGAGACCCTAAAACAGCAGGTCTGGTGGAGCAGGAAGCGTTTATGGACTGTCTATCACTATATTTATGATGATGGCATACCATGTTCTCCTGGACCAAGCAGGTGCAACCAGAACCACCAGTGTTCCTTCCACCTTAATCCTGAGCAACGGATGCAGAAGTTGTATTGGAGGAACAACTCAGGGCATCTACTACCAAAGCCTATGGATCCTTGGTTCTGGATACAAACCTGTTAGCTTTGCATTGGACCTGGACACTAACAGATCCACATCTGGCCTGCCCCATCATTGACAAATCACTTTGAAGTCCTCCGGAAGGGGAACCACCCCCTGTCGACAACTGCCTGCCAATTCTATACTCCTGGAATGTGAACTGCAGATATAGCAGAAACATGGTACTCTGCCCAAGATATGAAACCTGTCTCCTTTTTAGCAGCTTGACTCCAGGTGTCCCCCAGTGATTTATATATGGCATGGCTGTGACATGGCTAACTGGAAATTCCCTGGAAGGTCCTTCAACTTCTTTATGTAACACCAAAGCACCAACCTGATTGCTAGAAGCTCCAGAATATAGATGGGTAAAAATGTTTCCTGTAGATGTCAAACCCCCAGCATGGGGTCCGTCCAGCTACAGAGTTCTTCTGTTCATGCTAACAGGATATTCTGCTGTAGAGGCCTGGAATAAAACTGTGCAGATGGTACTTCCTCAAATGAGACCACCACCTTTCCTAAAATTCTCATGCAGAAGGATACCTAAGATCTGAAGGAAGACACCTGATTTCTCAGGGCTACACACCTACCTGCCAGGAGAAAAAATTCTTGATTGTGTACAGATCAATCTCAGATATTCCAGTCTCTGGCTTGGAACCAGTAACTACTTCTGGAGATTGAGAACTCAGCAGAAACTCTCCAGAGTCAAACTATAATAGCCACATTGTGCTCCAGTAAGTGAACTGATTCCCCCTTGAGCAATAGATCATCCAGTTAACACAGAATGGGCACCAGCTGGAGTCTTAACAGACCCAACACTAAGGCCAAAATATTCTTGAACACCTGAGAGACCATGGACAGCCCAATAGGCAAGGCCACAAACTGAAAATTGTGGTCCTCTTGGTTTTGGTACAGTGAAGAGATTTGAATAAAACCCAAGAAAACTTTTGGTGTCCAGAACTGGTATAATCAGACCTTGTGAAAACAGGTGGTCAAGAGCCTGAAACAGCAACAACCTCTTTTTGTGGATTCAGAAACACACATAAAACATGGTGGAGGAAACTCTCGGAACACCAACTAGTGACCCTGAGAGATCGTACAACAGACCTACACGTCTGCCACTTCCTCCTGCCATACCCCTTAAAATGCCAGCAACCAGCTCTTCACCCAATCGAGTCAGAGCACCCCTCAATAGAGCGGAGGATTAAAGCGATTGTAAAGTCTTGTTTTTTTAGTTATTAAAATAACAAACATGTCATACTTACTTGCTCTGTGCAGTTGTTTTGCACAGGGCAGCCTAGATCCTCCTCTTCTCGGGTCCCTGGCTGGAGCTCCTGGCCCTTCCCTCCTGTTGAGTGCCCCCACAGCAAGCAGCTTGCTATGGGGGCACCTGAGCCGGGCTGCAGCTCCATGTATCCATTCCCACCCCCTCTCTCCTCTGAGCTGAGTTTGATTGACAGCAGTGTCTCAGCAAATCACGAGGGGGAGTCCCGGACGGCCGAGGTGCTGGTGGACATTGCTGGATAGAGAGGGAGCTCAGGTAAGTATTAGGGGGCTGATCAGGGCTGCTGCACGCGGAAGTCTTTTTATCTTAATGCATAAAATGCATTAAAATAAATAAAAAAAACCTTCTGCCTTTACAACCGCTTTAAAATCTTGCTTTGGTGGTTCATGGGCCCAGGTCTTTAAATTGACCCTAAGGCTTCCACTTCCCTCTCAAGGTAGAGGCCTGCAAGCACCAAAAAGACTGTCCAGAGGGAGCATATCCTGAAAAAGAAGCAGTCATCAGCCTCTGAGACAATGCTTACTTCTCTTCCTGAGAGGCAAAAGAGAACTCTTACCTGAAATCTTTTGGATATACTGATCCAATTCTGTCTCAAACAGACGTTCCCCATGGAAGGGAACAAGGGAAAAAAGCTGCCAATAACTTCTTGCAGGGTAACTTGGCAGCCCAATTCTGTAGCCGAAAAATCCTGCACATGTGGACGGACAAAGGCATGAGATCTGCTGAATGGAATCCCTCCAACAAAAAAACAAGAGAAAGAGTGCCGCCACTAAAACCTCACATAAAATAAAATTAATAAAAGATTGTCTTATTTATATAACCATGGGATAGTAGTAGTCATGGCTATAATTACTTTAAGATTGTTTTTTTTTTTTTTTTTTTTTTTCATTTAAGTAAAATTTAAGTCTTGATTGTTAATGTAAGACAATTTGCTATTCATTTTATTTTATGTAAGATTTTGTGGGTTTCCTGTTTGTTATATTAGTTAATAAGCCCATTATGTTATTGAATTAGCAAATAGAAGTATGTTTTGTGCTGGTTTTTAAATAGTTGGATTTTATATAAAGTCGATATTACACACTTTTTATTATTTTGATATGAAATATTTTTTAGAATCTAAACTTGGTTGTTTTTTTCATCCCGCCTTGTATAATAGGAATAGGCTGCCAAAACCATTTTGAGCACATGGCAGTGTTTCTGAAGAGAGCTGCACAACTGTTACCATCACCTTCAGACTCTGCCGAAAAAACTTCAGCTCTGGAAGGTTTACCCCCCTTCCTAACCAGGCCATTTTCTGTGATATGGCACTGCATTATTTTAACTAACAACTGCGTGGGTGTGCGACACTGTACCCCAAAAAAAAATAGGTCCTTTTTTCCCCACAAATAGAGCTTTCTTTTGGTGGTGTTTGATGGTGTTTTTTTTTTTTGCGCTATAAACAAAAAAAGACTGACAATTTTGAAAAAAAAAATTTATTTTTTTACTTTCTGCTATAAAATATTCTCAATAAAAAAAATGAAAAAATCAAATTTCTACATATATTTAGGGCAATATGTATTCTGCTACATATCTTTGGTTAAAAAAAATCTCAATAAGCGTATATTGATTGGTTTGTGCAAACGTTACCGCGGCTACAAACTATGGTATATTTTTATTTATTTATTTACTAGTAATTGTGGCGATTAATTGTGTCACTTTTTGAGGACCAGTGACACTAATACATTGCTCAGTGCTAAAAAATATGCACTGTTACTGTACTAATGACACTGACTGGGAAGGGGTTACCATCAGTGGCGATCAAAGGGTTAAATGTGTTCCCTGAGTGTGCTTACTAACAGTGTGGGGGGTGCTTAGACTGGGGAAATGTAAAGATCCATGTCCCTGCTTATCAGGAACATAGGATCAGCACAGTCCCCTCTCACAGAACGGGGCTGTGCCTTGTTTACATAGGCAGACCGTCCTTCTGTCTTTCTCCTGAACGATCGACAGGGTCCCAGCAGACATCGCTGATTGGCTCCCACTGTGTACAATCACAGCGGGAGCGGATCGCCATCTGCGCGTGCGTGCCCCAGACCCAGAAGTGTCAGATTACGTACTAGGTACATGATCTGGCACAGAGCTGCCGCCCTGCTGCAGTAAATGTATGTGGGGCAGCCGCTAAGTGGTTAACCTGTAGGTGGTGCACAACCCATTAAGTAAGAATCGATATGGTCACTCTGTGGCCCGTGATGTACAATAAAGAAAGGTTATTTTAACTCACCACTGTACTGTGTATGCAGAGCTGTATATGGCATACTCCTGACCACTGTACCTTTGAGGCTGGGTTCACTGATGAACTGAACGGCTAATTGCAGGGGGTCCGGTGCATCTCCATTCACCATTTCAGGTCCGATTTCAGCAGGAATTTCTGGCTAAATTTGGACCTGAAACGGAATAGAAGGTGCACAGGACTCCTTTGTAATTCGCACCAGAGCCGCTCCGGAGATGTGTGAACCGGCTCCATAGAGAGCCGGTCACAATCTCCTGACATGCGAATTGGATACGGGGAAACCTGCATCCAATTCACATAGGTGTAAACCCAGCCTCAAGCTATATTACTGGTTGCTAGGTATTCACTGGCTATGTTAATGAAGTATTTTTTGGAGAAGGTATTCTGTCTGCAGGAAAACATTTGTAATGGAAGTGTCTTAGTTTTTACAAATGATTGTTCTGAGGTTTCTGTGTGTCTGTTGGACTGTCGCTTGTAGCACAGTAATGAAAGCATATTTTCTGGATACAAGGGCTGTGGCATATTTTATCATGTGCACAGTAAGTGGACTCAAGTTCTAAGCCCCTAACACTGTTTAAACAAAATTTCTACACACACAATTTTCTGCAGCACATTATACCCCAACTAAATATTTTTTTCTGCATGCCTCCAAAGAAAAAAAAAAGTTACCCTGGTCATGTCACACTAAACAATTCTAATAAGGTTTTAGATGCACTGTGATATTAAAATAGTGTAACTGTAGCAGTGGATCGTCACATTAGTTTTTCTCTCATTGACATAACAGGTGAACTATGGAACTATGTTAAATCTTCAAAATCCTGTTTGTCAAGGATTATTTAGAAACAAAAATCTCTGGTAAAGTATAGCAAAGATAAAACTTATCAAACATTCAGTGAGGTATTCTGGATCTCTTCTTGCAATTTACTGCTAGGATTTGTATGGCAGTGAGTAAAGCCCCATACACACGGTCGGACTTTTTCATCAATTTGGTCCGATCGGACAAGGTTGTTGAAAAATCAGACCGTGTGTATGCACCATCGGACAGTGTTCGTCGGTTTGTCCGTCGGACAAAGTCTTATCTCCTGCTGGAAAGATTTGCCGTCAACCCGGTCCGATCACACCAAATCCGAGCGTGTGTACGCTTGTCCGACGGACAAAGTGCTACGCATGCTCAGAAGAAATTCTGTGACGGAAGCGCTCGGTCAGGTAAAACTACCTTTCCTAATCGACACAGCACATTCGTCACGCTGCAATGTTAAAATGTCTTTAATGCAGCGCATTCTCTTTTTCTTTACAATGCAACAAGAATGACATCTTTTAGCTGCTCCTATTCACCCGCACTTCTCACAAACTTACTTCTTTATTACTTTGCACCATTTATACACTACATGTTTATTTTTACTCAGAACGGAAAAGAATCTTTGTTATTTTTTTACCATGATTTGTCTTTTTTTTTTTTTTTTGGGGGAATACATATTTGAATGTTTTTTTTTTTTTTTTTTTTGGAGGGGGGTTGTGTGTCTCAAATTACCAAAAACACATTATTTACATTTGTATTTCTTGCTTACATTTACTAGGAGTTTGTTTGTTGTTGGTGCCCCTTGTTAATTCTACTTTAGGATTAGTGAAATGTACCTGCTTACTCAAAGAAAAACTGTCATTGTAGCAAAGTAAAACACAATAGTCAATGATTATTTCAAATCAAAAAAACCTTTATTTAGGTCACACCAACAAACCAAAGAGGAACGCAGCCATGGTGAAACTTGGGGAATTTGCAAAGCCTTGGCCCCCCACGGCAACCATCATTGTTCAAGCGTAGAAAATTGGGGGCCTGAGGAGTACGTATATTAAGGGGAGTGCAATCTGGTCGTGAAGTCCAAAGTATCCGGAACTGCAGCAGATGCCATCTAGGTCCCCAGGCTCTGGTACTACGAGAGGCTCCATCTTCTCTCAGACCAGACTGATTCCAGGTCGTCACTCTCAGGTCTTCCTTCCACGCTTCCTTCCACGCTGTGGCTGTCGTGCTGGTGGGGTGGCAGAAGGAGGAGGAGGAGGAGGAGGAGGTGGAGCATGGTAGCTATGGCAAACATGTGTGACTGGGGTCATCTCCCCAGCCCTACCCTTATTTAGGACATGGAGGATGAGCCCCTCACACATGTTGCGTTGCCTCACCTCCATACCCATCATTTTTGTGACAACCACCGAGCCAAAGGTCTCCTCGTCGGCGGGTGTGGCATGTAGGGAGTCTGAAGCCTCTCTTATCATCCGGAGCGCTGACTGTGCCGCATAACCCCCCCTTCTCGCACTTTTGTACGGAGGGCGGAGGGGAGGGGTTTGGGTGTCAGTCAGGCTCCGAGGCCTAGCCCCCTCTTGGCTGCCACTACCCAGCTGGTGGCTGCCACTAACCCCTGCCTCCTCCTGACTGCCACCTTCCACAGCCACCTCCTGACTGCCACCTTCCACAGCCACCTCCTGGCTGAGGTCTTCCTGTGTAGGAAAAAGGGACATAGTTTCAGTTATTTGTTCATCAAACACACACAATTCTCATCTAGTGACTGGTGCAAAATGTTTACAAATAGAAAACCATACAATTCTCAGCCCAGCAGTTTAGATTCTGGCCCCAAATGTCTCCCACACCACTGTCTGTTGATATGTCAAACACGTTAGGAACTAAGCAATTGGCGATCCTGAATTAAGTGAACATCATTCATTATTCCCCTAAATGGTAGCAAAACTACTATACCTGGAACAAGCTGGGCTCCTCCACCTCTTCCAGACTGGAAGGCCCAGGTTGCTCCTCGGAAGCCTCATCAGGGGTGGGCTGTGCGCAAGGAAGCGTGGAAGGAGGAGTTGAGGTTGGCTCCGTGACATCAGCCTGGTCCTTCAGAAAATGGAGACTCTGATAGTACCAGAGCTTGGGGACATAGACCTCATCTGCTGAAGTTGCAGTTTCCTCAGACTTCACGACCTTCTTCCTCTCCCTGATATACGCACTCCTCAGGCTGCCAATTTTCTTTCTAATATCATCAACAGTTGCCGTGGGGAACCTTGGCTTGACAAATTCCACAAGTTCCTCCAGGGCTGCGTGCCTCTTTGGTTTGTTGGTGTAATGTGGGTGTATACCCTGCCACAATATGGGAAAATCCCTGTATTTGGCAATGAAGAGGGGGAGAAAACTCATGTCGTTGAATCCCTTCATATCAATCTCTGCAAGACACAACAACACACAAAACCCTCAAAATTATGTCAGGCTAAACTCTCCTAATCTTCTCCATAAAGAAGCCTCAAGTTCAAATCAGTCTAGGCTAGTTATGTACCAACGTTAAATTGTACCTTCGTTTGTAGCGATCGTCTCGTGTGAGTTTTCTCTCCCCTCGTCTCCCAGATCGTGGCTACGACACAGGCGTGTGACGTTTTATATACACTGCGCATGCTTCAAACTCCGCCCGCCCCTGACGATCTTTCTCGTCTATTCCCCACCCCTTCTCTTTACGGCGTAGTGGGGAGAGCACATGGCGGGGACACAGCAGGTGCGCCACAAATATCCCACCAACGAGGAGGAGGACGAGGAAAGTCCGGAGGCAGAAACGTCCCGATCCCGGAACCTGAAATTCAAGGCCTCCAATATGTCATTTGGAGAAATGTTGGAGATGGTGGACATATTAAAGAGGAGCGACTATGATGGGAAGTATGGGCCTTACCTCAACCCCAATGTCCGCAAGGCCAAGATCATGTCTAAAGTTGTGAGAAGGCTGTACAATAATTTTGGGGTACAACGATCCAAGGAGCAACTCAGGAAACGCTGGTCAGACCTGAAACTGAGGGAGGCCGATCAGTACAGAAAGATCAAGAGAATTCTTCAAAAAAGTAAGTAGTTGTGTTTTGTGTTTGATTTCTTGCTTGCATACTGCTCCATTGTGTTTTGATTTTTACCAAGTTGTACATTCCAAAATGGCCACTTTCAGGTTCGTCTGTGCATTCGATCGTACTCAGCCTCGATCTTTCTGCCACTGTCATGGTCGTGTGTGTGTGCATTCGATCGTACGCAACCTCGATCGTTCGGCCACTTATAATACGATGTTTGATGTTTTTTTGGGGAAAGGAAGTTTGTTCTCACTAGAAATGTCATCAAGAATGTAAAGCCAATTTATTCAATGTAAAGGAGAGGTCACTCAGTAGCTGTTTACCCATCTGGACTCTAGAGCACTAGTGCTGGGACACCCAAACCCCCTTTTTATTATGCTTTTCCACACATGTGCTCCAGTGGATACTAGAGGGGGGTCTCCATCACACAAACTTCTACCAAAAAGCTAGTCAGTTTAGCACCTTTACAAAGTGACTTCATTCATGTAGTTGACATTTGTAACTGGCCAAACTAAAATAGTGTCCGTCACTTTCAAGCAATGTTTGTCATTTCCTATTTCTGCCCTCAATAGCTTGTGTTGCTAAATCTTCCTTTTGGACATTCTCATAGGGGAGCGAAAACTTGGGCCGTCTGAGGAAACCCCCAAACCAACACCTACCAAAAAAGGGGAAAGAGCAGAAGCAGAGGAGGAGGAGGAAGGAGAGATCATCGAACTTGGAGAAATTGTCACCACAACAGGTGAGTGTGGGAGAACACAGCTACTGGTAAGCTAATCCATGTATGGCTGCCTCATTTTCAACACCCCATTTTTTTTGTTTGTGGTTTTTAGGTGACGTGGATGTTGTGGAAGAAAAATCGCACTTTACCACAGAGAGTGCCCACGTACTCATCGGAGAGATAATGGTCTGCAATCGAGATCTAGATTACATAAAGCAAAACATCAATGATGTTCAACAAAAATTGAAGAACATCATTGATGTTTTAGGAAAAATATGAAAAAGCACCAAGTAATTTACACACATTTGTGCCAGCTTCTGAACACATTTGCAACTTAAAAACTGTGTGAAATTTGGAACATGCACACATTGTGTCCACATGTGCTAGCTCCCATCATGGTGGATGAATGGCAACGTTTTTTTGGGGGTGCAAACACTTTACGAACTACGAAAGTGGTTGTGGTGAAGGGGTTGCACCCCCAAAAAACGTCCATTCATCCCCATGATGGAAAATGGCACTTTTGAAGCTTCTAGGCATGTGTTTTACCATCTAATGACCATTTTCAGAACCAAATTGTGTGCATGTTCCAAATTTCCACTTTTCTGGGGTGCCCCCCCCATGTGATGAAGGCAAGATCAAACACACTTTGAACATATAGTCATGTCTGATCTTGTCTTCACTTTACAAAGTTGAACTTTCCTACTTCATAGGTTCTGCTTAGCTCCATGCCTGGTTTTACAAATTGCGTAATCTTTGTAAATAATGTTGTAAATAACCAAGATGTTGTCAGTTTTGGCGTGAAGATTGTAAACGCACTTGTGAATGTTTTCCAAGTAAACTTTTTTATTTTTCAAAATGTGTGGCTTCCTTATTTAAATAAAACAATGCATTATGTATGTAAAATGTAAAGGATATGGGGGGCAATGGGTGTTATTTACTAAAGGCAAATCCACTTTGCACTGCAATTTCCTTTCCCAGGGAACTTTTTCAATGCACTTGTAGAGCATAGCGGATTTGACTTATGTAAATGACACCCACAGTGCTTTGTACGAAAACACGGAGCACAGCATTTTGGAGAATACACACATGTCACACCTGGTGCTGAAAAGGAGTATTTTGGGTGTCAGTTATGCAGGACAAACCTTCTCTAGACCAAAGATTAGGTAGCAAACACACATGAGAATAATCTTTTTGGGAAGAAGAGACTGTTACCTCCTTTTGCCCAGAAAGTGCATTACCACTGTCGAAGGCAAAGGGAAAAAATGTCAAAGTAAAATAAGCTAAAAAGAAGACTGAAATGACAAGAAATCAGAGGTTGGTTAAAATATCAGATTTATTAAAAAATGCCTCTCACACATCGTCAGGCAGAGCAATGGCCCCCCTACCCACAAAGTATTCCATATATTGGTCCCGGACCACGCGGGCATTGAGAGGGGGCAAGCCTGGACGTGCCACTCGAAGGGCTGTGAGGTCCGCATTTGGAGGGCCCTCCACATCTGGGCCAACGGGCACCACATAGTTCCTGTTATGTCTTTTGAGGAAGTTGTGCAATATGCAACAGGCAAGAACTATGTGGTTCAGTTTGTATTCCGCCAAGTTAAATGCCGTCAGGAACAGGCGGAAGCGGCTGGCCAGGATGCCAAAAGCGTTCTCCACCACTCTTCTGGCTCTGGACAGCCTGTAGTTGAAGACCCTCTGGTCCGGGGTGAGGGTCCTCATCGGGAACGGCCTCATCACATGGGGAGTCAGCGCAAACGCTTCATCTGCGACAAAGACGAAGGGGAGTCCTTCGGCATTCTCCTCTGGAGGTGGCAAGCACAGACTGCCACTTTGGAGACGCCAGTAGAACTCCGTGTGCGTAATGGCCCCACCATCCGATATCCGGCCGTTCATCCCCACGTCCACATACATAAACTCGTATGTTGCCGACACCACCGCCAACATCACTACACTATTAAACCCTTTATAATTATAATAGTAGGACCCCGAGTTGGGCGGTGGGACGATGCGGACGTGTTTCCCATCAATTGCCCCTCCGCAGTTAGGAAAGTCCCAACGGCTGGCAAAGTGGGAGGCCACAGTCTGCCATTCCTGTGGCGTGGAAGGGAACTGTGGAGTGAAACAAGAAAAAAAAATTAGTCACTTTGCACCTAAACATTGCAAGCAGATTAGACAATCAACATCTTGGAACAAGAGCATTGTATAAAATTGGAGGCTGGAAAGTATTTACACAGAAAAGTAGAGGCTCCCCTTCACAGATTACTCACCCCCCCATCAATCCCCCCACTTCTGATGGGACATTGGCAATAACTATGGTTTTGGGGGGGGGGGGGTGGTGGACAGGTAACCCTCTGCACTTCATTGATTGGCAAATGGCTCAATAATGTGGCCTAGTTTGGCCAGACCCTCTGTACTTAACACTATTGGCAGGCCACAGGAAAGATCAAATACCATTTCCCCCCCCCCCCCCCCAAAAAAGGCAGGCACAGTGTGACATTATTAAATTACCAAGCAAGCTAATAGGAGGGAAAGAAGACAAAAAAATAGGAAATGGAATGTATGGAGGCAGTCCCTTGCACTACATGCTTTGCTGAATTCATCCCTAAAGATGCGCACTATAAAGAGGTAGGTATATAGTGTGTATGGACCTTGGGAAAGCCAGCAGATAAAGGATTGGTACCATCTGACAGAGCAGTTGGGGGAGGGGGTTCCTAATGAGTTTGCCCCCCCCCCCCCCACCAAAAGAACAAAAAAAGGGGGCTCTACATGAAGTAAACCACACAGCAAACATTTGTGCATATTTTAGGGGGTGTTTTGGGGCAAACAATACTATGCAGCAGACAAAAGACATTGCTTAAGTGAGTAGGCCATAGGTGTCTATTGGGGCAGAAGAGCATGCTGGTGAGGTAAGTGAAGGGAAAAATGCATGAAGGAGAAAAGGGGCACAGCATATTAGAACATATTGCAATCATGGTAATTAGGGAAGGAGGTCAAAAATACAAGTCATTAGCAAACAGAGCATACATAGAAGGGAATAGTAAAGTAGAAATGTTACCTTAATATAGTCCTCCTGCAGGACCTGAATGATGGCAGAACAGGTCTCTGGAATAATGATTCCCAGGGCCTGGGGAGAGATACCTGAAGAGAACTTCAAATCCTGAAGACTTCTCCCTGTCGCCAAGTACCTCAACGTGGCAACAAGCCTCTGCTCCGGAGTAATGGCTTGTCTCATGCAGGTATCCTGCCGGCTGATAAAGGGGGTCAGCAAAGCCAAAAGACGGTGAAAATCGGGGTCCGTCATCCTGAGAAAGTTCCTGAAATCATCAGGATTATTCTCCCGGATCTCACGAAGCAAAGGCATGTGCGAGAACTGGTCACGCTGAAGCAACCAATTCTTGGTCCACATACTCCTCATCACTCTGTTCATGGACGGGTCTTGGGTCAAAGCTAAAAGCCCGACACCAATTCCGCGTACAGCACGAACTCGGCGACGAGTACGCACGGGAAACATCGCTCAGAAGGTCACAAAAGGTTGGCTGTTCAGAACGGACAAACAGAAAGCACCGATAAACAGCAAGGCCTGAAAGAACGAAGTGAATACCTGCAACGAGCAGACAATAAGCAGTGCAAATCAAAGCGTCCTATATCAAGATATAGGCCGCAATGACCAACAAATGCGAACTGACTACACGCACTAATAAACAGATACGCACGACAAGCACAAACTGAAGAGCAGTAACGAGTCAGAAAACTGAGAAGCGCGAATCTTAAGTCAGAAAACTGAGAAGCGCGAATCTTAAGTCACCAAACTTCCACTAAATCTCGATAAACACGGGATCAGCAGAAGGAGCCCAACGGGTGCCTGACGTGGTGCTGAACTTCCCTTTTGTAATCTCGTGGACGACGACTTACGTCACGACGTTCTTCCGGACCGGATATTCCGACAACGTAGTCCGACCGTGTGTACGCAACGACAACATCGGACAAAGTACGTCGGACAAAGTCCGACCGACCTTGTCCGCGGATTGTCCGAGCGTGTGTATGGGGCTTTAATTCTTAATGACACTCCTATGCAATTTGTGAACAGATGTGTTCGCTAAAACATGTAGGGGTTTATTTACTAAAACTGGAGAGTGCAAAATCGGGTGCAGCTGTGCATGGTAGCCAATCAGCATCTAACTTCAGCTTGTTCAATTAAGCTTTGACAAAAAAACTGGAAACTGTTTGATTTCTATGCAGAGCTACACCAGATTTAGCATTCTCCAGTGTTAGTAAACCAACCCCATAGTGTTACAGTACCATGTGTTTTTGGGCAATTTCAATAATGATGAAGGAAAGTTTTTTGGCCATTTCTCGTGCACCGACAGCCCACTGAAATTATTGGGCTGCCCTAAAGGCAAGGCGGGAATGTGCGGAAGCATTTGTGCACATTCGGTTGCACCTCTGTGGTGCGAATGATGCCTTAGATATGGAATACATTTTGCTGTAGACAATAAAGATATGAAGATATGAGGATTCACTGACAGATTCAATAACATATGAGGCCAAGTTAAAGAACTATAAAAGGTAAATTCTATTTTCCTAATCTTCAGATTCCACCTGATGCAACAGAAACACTCTCATTTATCCTGGCATAGTCTCTTGTAATGCTAGATTATTATGTAATCTTCATATTAAACTGTTAGCTTGGATTATACTAAATATAATTCACAGAGCAAAAGTTGGCCTGCTACATAGAAATACAATTATCAACTAGTTCAGTGTTATATCCAAGGCTAAGTTCACCTGTTCAGACAAAATTCACTTTTCACAGTAAATAGAAACCTTTTCTCATGTCTTTTCTGTCCAAGCCAACACATTTTCTTTAGATGTACCAAAACTATGGAATTGGAGGACCCACCAATTTATCCATTCATTCTGTATCCAATCAGGTAGGCCCTTGCACTACATCAAGGGTGTCCAACCCGCGGCTCGCAGGCCGCATGCAGCCCCAGATTTTAGCATGCGGCCCCGGCACATCTGGAGAGACGCTGGGGAAGCCTTGAAAACATAGCAGCTGTGGCAGCCTAAATTTGCTGTGCAAACATAGATGATGGGTGCAGGGTGTGTGTGCTAATGAGGACAGCTGGTGAAGTTCTTCCTGTGTCTTACTGGTTTTCTTGTTTAAAATGTACATACCAAGAAGTCATGAACTTTTCTATAGAACACACCAGGGGCTAAGGTAAGGCCTTGTTTTAAAAATCAAAAGAAGCTTTTATTTTTCTGCAACAGATGCATGTATATATACATAATGGTATATTGGTACATAGGGGAGCTGGAGTTTAGTAAAAAACAAGTGAAACCTTAGCCTTTAACCACTTAAGGACTGCCCGACATACTTACTGCAGCAGGGTGGCCCTTTAGCGCAAAATCACATACCTGCACATGACTCTCGTGCACGGCTCTAGGGTGCGTGCACATTGCCGGAGCCACGCTCCCACTGTGATTGGACACAGCAGGAGCCAATCAGCAGGTTTGGTGGCCACGATGGGCACTGGCCACACACAATCGCTCGCTGGAGAGCTAGAATGGCGGTCTGCCTATGTAAACAAGGCATTCTGTCAGACAGGAAGAGAGACATCTGTGATTCCTGCTAATCAGGAACACAGATGTCTCTCTTCTTCGAGTCAGTCCACAGTAAGAAAACACACCCAGGGAAGACAGTTAACCCTTTGATTGCCCCTTATGTTAAAGACACTGTCAGTGTCATTTATACAGTGACAGTGCATTTTTTTTTAGCACTGATCACTATATTGGTGTCACTGGCCCCCCAAAAAGTGTCACTTAGTGTCAGCTTTGTCCGCCGCAATGTCGCAGTCCTGCTAAAAATTGCTGCTTGCCGTCATTACTAGTAAAAACAATAAAAAAAAAAAATGAAAAAAAGTCTATAAATCTATCCCATGGTTTGTAGATGCTATAAATTTAGCGGAAAACAAACAATATATGCTTTTTTGCTTTTTTTTTTAACCAAAAATATGTAGCGGAATACAAAGTGGCCTAGATTTTTTCATTTTCTTTATTGAGAATGTTTTATAGCAGAAAGTAAAAGATATTGCTTTTTTTGTTTATAGCGCAAAAAATAAAAACCGCAGAGGTGATAAAATGCCACCAAAAGAAAGCTCTATTTGTAGGAAACAAAGGACATCAATTTAATTTGGTTACAGCGTCGCACAATCGCGCAATTGTCAGTTAAAGTAATGCAGTGCAGTATCGCAAAAATTTACCTGGTCAGGAAGGGGGTAAAACCTGCAGGAGCTTAAGTGGTTAAAGGATGTTTATAAACATTTTTCACAATTTTCCATCTTACTTCTGAAGACATACATTGGGACATTTTAATAGTGATTCCATTTGGAAAATAACCACAATACATATATAGCCATGATAAAATAAATAGATTATAATACAAACTTCTACCTAAAATAGTATTGTAGAAAGTAATTGAAAATAATGAACCCAGCATATTTATTTTTACAAATGTCTATCAGGTTTCTATTCCAAATTATTTTGAGATAGTTCTTGAAGGCATGTAGTTATGTCTCTTTCACTTAACCTTTCATACCCTCCTGGACAGATGATACCAACAGACCATCAATGATTTGTACAGTGTCAATATATTTCCACTGTTGGACATTGCCCAAGTTTCTGCAGCTCTGAGATAGGTAAACATGCTGATCATGTCCATCTGAAATCCAGGTATTTCCATTAAGAAATCATATTTTATCATTTAAAATCAGAGAAACCCTGACACCTATAAAAAAAGAAAAAGGGCCAAACATTTTGGAAGTTATGTTGATCATTCCCTCAGAACAGAACAAAATCCCCCAAATTAGCTTTTTTTGGACAGTAGACACCCAAAACGATCATCAGTTTTCCAAACAAAGAAACATGCTGGTCTTCAGGTGAATAAAACATGGAGCTTGGTAATGGTGTGCTAGAGACATTATTGTCCAGGCCATACACAGAAGAAGGATGGAGATAAAGGGGTTAATGTGGAGACCTGCATGATAAGGAATGTGAGGGTTAATATACAGTTCACATAGAGAGACAGTATTTAGGTCAGATGTGTAGGAGAGGAGGGGTATTGAAAGGGTTAAAAAAAACAAACAGTCATCTCTCTCCATTCTTGCATCCAAGCCACAGTCTCTGTCCGCCTGCACTGCCTCTCCTCTCTCCTCCAACGGGATTGAGTGTTCTGGTTATTTTGGAAAGGTGTATTTGAAAAAATATTTTCAGTTTAGACTTAGGTGTTATTCAGTTTAGGGAGTGCTCACATAGTAATAAATAACAAGACCATAATTGTGTGCAGATGTGAGCTTCTAATGTTTTACCTTTAATGGTAGAAACAATAGAGGATATAATTACAAAGCAATGTGACTTTGTATCAAACATTCTCTGGTAGTGAATCCATTGCTATCATTAAATACACTTGCATCTGGAAGGTTTACCTGCAGTGAATGTTTGCTGAATGTCAGACTTGCTGCTCTAAAAATATGTCCCTTGGGGTTTCATTGCAGAATTGTTTTCTGAGGTTAATTAGAGGAATAATGGATGTTCTGAATGTTTACAGTAGCCACCGCCAAATATGAACTACTCATGTTCTAAAACAAAACAAAACATCAACGACAACCATTGAACAAAAATTTGACTCCAATCTGTCTCCAGGGACCCAATTTTCTCCATTGCCTTCTGCCATATTGCTTTGCTATTAAATTTTTTACATTAAATTCAATATGTGCATACCAGTACCAGTGTTGTTTAGTCTGCATAGTCCTTATGTTTTGGGGAAAGAAGTAGAGCTTTTGAAACAGCTTATGGAGCAAATCCAAAGCCCCGATCCTTCCCTTCTTGGGTCCCTCTTCGGTGCTCCTGGCCCCTCTCTCCTGTTAAGTGCCCCCACAGCAAGCATCTTGCTATGGGGCACCTGAGCCAAGCCACGCCTCCCTGTGTCCATTCAGACACAGAGCCCTGCCCCCTTTCTCTCCACATTGGCTGACTGACTTTGACTGAGAGCAGTGGGAGCCAATGGCACCGTGCTGCTGTCTCAGCCAATGAGGATGGGAGTCCTGGGCAGCCGAGACACTCCTACAACATCACTGGATCTAGATGGGGCTCAGGTAAGTATTAGGGGGGCTGAGGGGGGCTGCTGCACACAGAAAGCATTTTATCTAAGTGCATAGAATGCATTAAGATAAAAAAAAAAAAAATTCTGCCTTATCAATCACTTTAATATTAAGTGGGATTACAGTTTAAATATTTTGTAATATATACTGTACCTGGAGTGGCATGTAGGGAAATATGTGAGGTGGGAGCTCCTCCGTCACTTCACACATCCTGTATTTTTCTCCTGCAGCAAAACCTACTCATAGCTAATAGATGCAAGTTGCTTGCGACCAATATGTTCACTGAACTGGTTGTCCAGGAAGTAGCTGCAAATCTTGCAGAAAAAGATGGCAGAACATTAGTCTCTGAGGACCATGAGTGATATCCTCCTTTGCCGTACCTAACCACTATAAACACCACAAAGGTAATAGAGACAACATCTATGTGTCGATTTACCTTGTCCGCTAAAATAGAAGAGGTGATATCCTGAGATCTCTACTCTATCAGGAATTTTTATCAACTATGGAATATATTTGCCAAGGCAGAGGACCACTTAAACCATGTCAATCACAATACAGCAGCAACAGCGTCAAGAAGACATTGAGAATAGGTTGAGTCACAGAAGTCTTTTTTTTGTGGGACTCCCCAAAAGAGCCAAAGGTAATGACCATGCCAACTTTTTGTAGATCTGCTGATCAAAAATGACAGCAGCAAAAAAATTTACTCATACTTTTGGAGTTGAAAGGGACAAGGGTTATCAACGGATTTGGCAACGTTATTAGCATAAAATAACATGATGAAAATCTCAAACCTTCCCTGTAGACTTTTTTTCACTCACTTCAGGACAAAGATCCCATCAGCCTAATTAAATATTTAGGATATGTAATATCTATAGATCAGACTCATGTTTTAATACTTAAACCCAGGTTCGATCAAAACTCTCACTAGGTGAGATGGGTCATATAGGACTAATGAAAATTCCTTTACTCCTTGGGATTCTTTATATTTTCTGGCATTCATCTGTATGTTGATCATTCCCTCAAAAAATTGCTTTAGTTATACTGTAGCTTTCTTAGAAAACTTGAAAACACACAAGCACCCATCATTAGGGCTGAAATATAACAAATATTGTCTAAACACATAACCATGTGTACTTTTTCTTAAATTTTGGTGTCCTTTGTGCATTTCTTTTAGATCCGTGCAGTAATCCAGCATAAAAACAAAATGAATGTGTAGATTGACTTTTGCACAACCACAGTGCCCATAAATGGATCAAAAATTGGCTAGGTCCTGCTGAACCAGCTACATTTCAATCCATGTATGATCAGGTTTACTGTTAGCATTCTGTTAAATTATATTGTGATTATTAGTTCTGCTACTAGGTGGTAGTGTTATGGTAATATTATATTTAATGTCTGTTTAAAGTAAGTTCCTGCTAGTAAAACAAGAAGGGCTCATCGATGTATGCAGCACCACCTTTGATTGAAAAGGTTACATTTTTCAAATAACTTGGTATCAAGCATGTATCTTTAGAAATGTCTATATTTCTGTCACAACACCCAGCCCAGTGTAAATCCATTGCCTTTATTTTGTATAACAAAATATTTTAGCATCAAAGTTCTATACTTTGTGCTGAATTAATTAAAATGACTTAAAATGCACCTACACAAAGCTAGAAAAAACAAATTACATATGTGAACTATTGTTATAATTGCAAGTAAACATATATTTCTTCATTAGAATGCAAGAAAATAATGAATTACACAATGCAGTAATAAAGTAGATGAGTATGACTCATTCAAAGTTATTTTCAGAACTTCAGGTTAATAAATTAAGCACTGAAAAATAATAAGATTTTAAGTGTATAGCTATACATTTTCTTTTGCCCTCTTGGGAGCATGCACATGCAGCTTTTTATTTATATATCTAGTTCTTGTTTTATGAGATTGATAGGTACACTGGTTTGTGAGGGGGGCTTAGCACCCGATGTGGGGACCCTCTTGAACAAGCTCACTAAAGCCCTGGGAATATGGGCACAGGGCAGCAGTCATGCAGAGATCAGCATTTAGGCGGCACTCCAACTCAAAAGCGAGCCGTGCACAGTTCCACTTGGTAGACTCAGTCTACCATGTCAGATACCGACCTTTTGCTGGCTGGCTGCTATCACATTTACACCACTTCACTTCACAGTTAAGCACTTTACCCATGTCACTGTACACCTTCTACCCACAATTGCAGAAATTCTGTGGGGACACTGCAGGGCCTGTGTCCCGCACACCAGCACAGCCTTACTTGTCACCTCACTCCCAGTGACAATGTGCATTCCGGCCATTTTCTCTGCACAGACCTCTGTTGCTTGTGATCTTTAACACTTTACTGGGATCCCTTCCTTACTGATTCTTACTTCCATACCTCCAGACTAGGTCACTGAGTCCCCAGTGCCGCGATATAGTTCTCGAGTATGGGTTACAGATCACTAGGGAGGGGGTCAAGCTCACCGACCTCTTACTACCGGGTTGACCGTCTCCCATGTCAGGTACCGACCTTCCACTGGCTGGCTGGCTGCTATCACATTCACACCACTTCACTGGTTACCCGTAGCAACGGCAATAAACGGCATTAAATCTCCTGTTAACTCCTCTGCACGATTAAACCTTCATTGGTGGCTTTCTTGTACTTCCTCTTCAACCCCTTGTTATACAAGCCCTGTTCATGATGCACCCCTTTGAATAATTTCAGACCAGGCATTAAATGGTTAACAGTACCTTTACTAAATCCCTGAGGGAAGAAAGATCCTGCAATGAGATTGGTAAGTCCATGTAAGCCAATTTTGGTATCTATTATATTGCTGATTTTAAATGTATGTGTGCCTTTTTTCCTCTTTCCCCTAATTGGAAATTGTCACTGATCTGCTGTGTTCAGTGTTTTTCCTGCTAGGGCTGTGTGTGCCTCCAACTGTATGTGTGTGCCCTTTCTCTTTTCCCATATAGGGGCATTTACGATAAGCAGACTGTGTGCGGCCTACTATTGTGCCTGTCTGGCTGCAAGGGCGGGGGGCCTTACGCTCTTGCCGCATTTTTTATCTGTTCAAAGCCTCCTTGCGGCTGTGTGGTTGCCATCTTTCCGGGTGACATCTGCCAGTCATGCGCAACTATCCGCATATACATAGGGAGGCGGAGCAATTTGAGACCATTTTGTTGGAGGCAAACAGATCAGTGATGGGTCCTCCTTTAGGTTGAGTGGGGCTGTCTTGTCTAGGCACAGGTCCTGTGACTCTTCTTTTCAGGCTGATGTCTTCTAAAAAGTGGAATTGTGGGAGCTTACCAGGGGGTAAGCATGTGGCTGTTATATTACCAAAAAATACAATAGTAGCAAAAGTAAACTATATGAAAATAAAAGTGAAAGTACTGAACAGGTTTCCTCGTCTTTGGTGCCAGGAGAATGTGGTTCAATGTAGCAAAATCCAATCTGGTGTATTAAAGCCATTGACCCTCAGAATAGCTCTTCTTTTATGTATTGTTTCAGTAAAGTTCAGTACAGTTGCAACAGCATTTGTGGCCCCGGATAAGGGCGTCTGCAGAAATAATAGGACCAATCAAATAATCTGATAGTTTCCTATGATCACATGCTACAGTCTAAAAACCCATATATTAATATGCAGCATTAAAATATGGAAAGTATGGAATGTGTCTAATCTGCCTCCTGCCCCTCATATTATAGGAGTAGTTAGTCTTTAGTCTACAGTTGGGTGAATACTTTGTATTAATGTAATTTCATCTGCTCAGGATTTATGAGACATGACTGGATTTTGGCTATGCAGTGAGAAATAAACAGCCAATAATATAGCCTGCTTTCCACTGCTTGCTAAAATATTTGTGGCATGCATTAATGCATCTACTTTTGAGGTTTATAGTGCTATTATTAGGCAGATGGCTTGAGAAATGTCTTCCTAATATGTTTAATTATTTAGGCCTGGGTTGTTTCAGTAGTGCTGTCAACTGGAATGTTTTTTACAATTTTTTTTACAATAATCGTTAAAGGGTATATGGTTTTCCAGGCTCTGCCTTGATATTGATATTTATGATGGCTATTTATTGATTAACCACTTTCAGACCGGACCAATTTGCAGCCAAAGGACCATGCCCCTTTTTTTGCGATTCGGCACTGCGTCGCTTTAACTGACGATTGCGTGGTCGTGCGACGTGGCTCCCAAACAAAATTGACCTCCTTTTTTTCCCACAAATGGAGCTGTCTTTTGGTGGTATTTGATCACCGCTGCGGTTTTTTATTTTTTGCGCTATAAACAAAAAGAGCGACAATTTTGAAAAAAACACATTCTTTTTTATTTTTTGCTATAATAAATATCCCCCAAAAATATATAAAAAACATATTTTTTCCTCAGTTTAGGCCTATACGTATTCTTCTACAAATTTTTGGTAAAAAAAATCGCAATAATCGATTAGTTTGCGCAGAAGTTATAGCGTTTACAAGATAGGGGATAGTTTTATAGCATTTTTAGCATTTTTATTAATAATTTTTTTTTTTTATTAGTAATGGCGGCGATCAGCGATTTTTATTGTGACTGCAACATTATGGCGGACACATCGGACATTTTTGACACATTTTTGGGACCATTGTCATTTATACAGCAATCAATGCTATTTAAATGCATTGATTCCTGTGTAAATGACACTGGCAGTGAAGGGGTTAACCACTAGGTGGCAGTGTAGGGGTTAAGTGTGCCTAGAGGTGTGTTTCTTACTGTGGGGGGGCGTGGCTGTCAGCTAGTGAATGCTGATCTCTGCTCCAATCACAGGGAGCATAGATCAGCGTCACTAGTTCCTAGGCAGAACAGGGAGATGCTGTTTATTTCCGCATCTCCCTGTTCAGCCTTCCCGTGAGACGATCGTGGGTATCCCCGCGGCGATCGAGTCTGTGGGACCCGCGACCGGCCTCACGGGGGTCCCGACCGACGCGGCGCGCGCCCCAACGGCACGGCGGCATCTTAAAGGGGACGTACCTGTACGCCCTTATGCCTGTCCATACCATTCTGTCGACGTACATCGTCGTGCGCCAGTCGGCAAGCGGTTAAGAGGTTTTGCATTAGCATTTTGCATAGCCATTATAACTAATTATTGACCCCTCAGTTCTAGCTTTAGCTGGACTGATAGAATTTATGATGGCCTCTTCACTAAGCTGATTGTTCAGTCTGAAAATTAGATTAGTGAATATGAATTTTGAGTATGACACCCCTTTTCCCAGACTCCATAATCACCACAGGTTTCTCAGGTGATAATTTTGTCATTACTTAAAGTGGATGTAAAGGCAGACGTTTTTTTTATCTTAATGCATTCTCTGCATTAATATAAAAAGCCTTCTGTGTGCAGCAGCCCCCCTAATACTTACCCAAGGTCCATCTAGATCCAGCGATGTTTCAAGAGTGTCTTAGCTGCCCGGGGCTCTCCTCCTCATTGGCTGAGACAGCAGGGCAGCGCCATTGGCTCTCGCTGCTGTCAAAGTCAGTCAGCCAATGAGGAGAGAAATGGGGCGGGGAGGGCTGCGGTTCTAATCATATGCCTTTAAAAGAAAAAGAAACCCCATTGAAATCCATGCGTCCGGTGCCCCGCATTGGAGATTAGGGGCTAGGCGTATGGAGATTATGGGGGTGGAGCCCCTGTGCCCTTTATGGAGCGGTAGCCACTGTACCAAAACAATACTTACACCTTTTTTATTTAACAAAAAGATTTGTTTTGTTTTTACTTAACCGCTTCCCGACTGGCGCACACACATATACGTCGGCAGAATGGCACAGACAGGCATAAGGGTGTACAGGTACATCCCTTTGAATATAAAAGTAAATAATAATGTGACGCTTGCTAGCTCCAGTAAACGCACATCCTTTGAGGTCTTCCAAAAGGATAAATCAGAATGGCGTCCTTATGTTGATATATTCAATCCAATTGCACAGCCAAGGATAGGGATCAGTGCTAATGCAATATCTTGAATGGGCAACAAATATTTACAGATACATGGCTGTATTCCCACAACATGGATAACAATCTGTGCAAATAAGCAAATAAATCCAGCTAACTACATGATTAAATAGATAAATCACATCAATAACTAAAAAATATTGAAGTGCAAAACATGTGCAAGTTCATGTGTAAAAAAATGTTATGTAAATAAATTCAGCAACACTGTGTGCATAAATAGATAAAAAAGTGTTCACGCATAAATATAAAAAATATAAATAAACCGGTCTGTGCAAAATAACTTAAATTAAATTAAATCTGTGCAATTTAATGCCTGTGCAAAAATGCCAATATGAACGATAACTCAGTAAAAAAATGTCTGTGCAAAAAAAATGCCTGTGCAAAAAAATGCAAAAAAAAATATTGGAGCTAGCAAGCGCCACATTATTATTTAATTTTATATTATTGCTTGGTGTGAGAACACTTTTATCGTGGCTGCTGCATTTTTTAGCTTTGTAGTGTATTTTGGTTTGCATTTTTTTCCCTGAGTGGTTTGCGCACTAGTAACCCCACATTTTACTTATACGTCCCTTTGAATATGCCGTTGTGCCATCGCGAGCGCCAGTCGGGACCCCTGTGAGTCCTGTAGCGGGTCCCGCGGACTCGATCGCTGCTGGGAAACCCTTGATCGTCTCACGGGGAGGATGAACGGGGAGATGTGGAAGTAAACAGCATCTCCCTGTTCTGCCTAGCAACAAGTGACACTGATCTCTGCTCCCTGTGATTGGAGCAGAGATCAGTGACTGTCACACACAGCCACTCCCTCCCACAGTTAGCAACACGCACCTAGGACACACTGCCACCCCCTGGTTAACCCTTCACTGCCAGTGTCATTTACACAGGAATCAGTGCATTTGTATAGCACTGATTGCTGTATAAATGACAATGGTCCCAAAAATGTGTCAAAAATGTCCGATGTGTCCGCCATAATGTCGCAGTCACAATAAAAATTGCTGATCGGTGCCATTACTAGTAAAAAAAAAAATATTAATAAAAATGCTATAAAACTATCCCCTATTTTGTAAATGCTATAACTTTTGCGCAAACCAATCAATAATCGCTTATTGCGATTTTTTTTTACCAAAAATATGTAGAAGAATACGTTTTGGCCTAAACTAAGGAAAACTAATGTTTTTTTATATATTTTTGTGGGATATTTTTATAGCAAAAAGTAAAAAAATAATGTGTTTTTTTTCAAAATTGTCGCTCTTTTTTTGTTTATAGCGCAAAAAATAAAAACCGCAGCGGTGATCAAATACCACCAAAAGAAAGCTCTATTTGTGGGGGAAAAAAAGGACGTCAACTTTGTTAGGGAGCCACGTCGCACAACCACGCAATTGTCAGTTAAAGCAACGCAGTGCCGAATCGCAAAAAATGCTCTGGTCTTAAGCCAGCAAAATGGTCTGGTCTGAAAGTGGTTAATGCAAATAAAAATTATGCATTTTATTTTTTTTATTTTATAATTTGTCTAATGTATAAAAAAACTAAAATAATGCTTCTGGCACAAAACATGGCAAAGGTACTTGAAAATAAACAAAAGGCCTTGGTTGCACTTTTTTAATGCAACACTGAAAAATATAACAAACAAAACAAATGATAGCAAAAATACAATTAAAATATTTATGTTAAAAACCAAGATAAAATGATTAGCAGAAAAATATTAGCTAAGGGACATGGGGAGTTAATTAGAGATAATTAGAGTTAAGTAAGGGTTAATAAGGGGTTAAATAGGAATACATTCTAATTAAAGCAAAAAGCTCAGACTTAACAGTGGGCAGGTCGGACCACGCAGAGTGCCTAGTGCATTCACACAGAGAGCAAGGGTCCTTTTCTTCAGCTTGCTAGCAGTGGAAAGGCTTTTCTATTTAAGAAAAAAAATTCTAAGAATTTCCAAAACTTTTGTTTTGATGTACCTGAAACTGAAGCTGATTTCAAGCGAAAGTTCAGTAGGACTTTAAAGAGGTTCTTTTGTGCACATGATTGCCAGGGAAGAGTAAAGCAAATTAAGTTGGGCTCATGTAATACTGTTTGATAGCTAAATAAAACCCTACTGTTATCAGGAAAAAGTTATCTTTCTACCCTAATTAAACTTTTGAGGACTACACTTCTATATGAAAATAGCACATTTTTTGAGTACTATAGAAGCATTTGCTGTTATGTCCAATCTTCTGGGTTCTATATTTAGTTCTTTAGAGCTGATCTGTGTCAAATAGTGCTACAAGCACTACCATATGACAGAAATAGAGCCCTACCTTCTGGCTAATTATTAGCTGTATACACAAAAGCTCTCTATCCATTATCCCTATTGAACTTTTCATCTCAATCCTTTTAAGTATTTTTTGCATATTGCTTTACTATTTCATGTGAAAAAAATGCCTTCATTAAGGCATACAGAGAGACTATCAAGAAACTGTAAATACTGTATTTTTAAACTGGAAAATGGAACACAACACACCCATAAATAATTTTCTGTCTGTGTTTTTAAGAAAATGATAAACTAGTGTACATTCACATCAGTCCCTGCCTTCAAGGAGCTTACAATCTAAGGTCCCTAAGTCAAATACTAAGGTCAATTTAGACAGGAACAAGTTAGCCTACCAGCATGTTTTTGGAGTGTGGGAGGTACCCAGAGTACACCTACACAGGCACAGGAAGAGCATGCAAACACCAGGCAGGTAGTGTTTTGGCTGGGACTTGAACCAACGACTCTAGTGCTGACAGGCAGAGGTGCTAACCACTCACTTTAAAAACAAACAAAAATTCCCAGATCACTTACCAGCTAGCCTGCAACGAAAATAAATGGCTCATCTAACAGTTCACATAAAAAACAAGGGGTTTAGTCACACACATTTGCAAGCATATTTGTAAGCCACGGTGGCCACGTTAAGGCACCCCAGTTTACTGTGGTCCTAACTCTATAAATTTGAGTGTCTCCAAGTTGGAGCAGTTGGATAGATTAAGTGCAGGTGTGCCTGAGGAGAGCCCACCCTTCTTTATAGGTACAGTGCATCCAGAAAGTATTCACAGGGCTTCACCTTTTCCACATTTTATGTTACAGTCTTATATTAAAAAGTGAAAAAGTCAAATGTACATAAGTAGTTACAGCCTTTGCCATGACACTCAAAATTGAGCTCAGGTGCATGCTGTTTCCACTGATGATCCTTGAGATGTTTCTACAACTTGATTGGAGTCAACCTGTGGTAAATAAATTTTATTGGACATGATTTGGAAAGGCACACACCTGTCTATATCAAGTCCCACAGTTAACCATGCATGTCAGAGCACAAACTAAGTCATGAAGTCCAAGGAATTGTCCGTAGACCTCCGAGACAGGATTGTATCGAGGCACAGATCTGGGGAAGGGTACAGAAAAAATTCTGCAACATTGAAGGTCCCAATGAG
>CM053030.1:131449664-131473336 GCA_028564925.1 Lithobates sylvaticus | reverse complement strand
GGGCCCTTGAAGAACAGCGGGCACTTAAACAACAGCGGGCCTGTAACGTACCTGGTATCAGAGCCCAACTGTAGAAGGAGACCTCTCTTACAGCCCTGGCTCGAGGACCACTGGGGTTGCAACCGTGGTACAGGAGCGCAGCGAGGTAGGAGTGCCTGTATGATCCGTGGTAGCTGATACAGATGAGTAGAGAAGATCCACCTGATGAACTGGACTGGTGAGGCAGTAGCAGCAGTGGTAACAGGTGTAGGTCAGCGATCCCTGGATCTAGGCAGAGACTGGATCAGGACTAGACTGAAGCAGGTGAGACAAGCCGGGTCAAACACAGGTAATCAGGTAGTTACAGCAGGCAGAGAGTGGTCAGTAGGCAGGCAAAGATTTGGCAACAGAAGGTCAGCAGGTTCAGAAATAGCAGGGTCAAGGCGGGCCGGGTCAGGAGAGGAGAAGGCAGCAGTAGTCAAACGTAGCAGGATCAGATAACAACAGCAGGTACAGGATCAGACTCAGGTAGAGCTGCAGATCAGACAGCACTGCACTGGAGCAGCTGCTGTCCTTTTAAAGGGGAACTGGCACCAAGTTGAGTTAGCGCGCGTGCACATGCACCTGTTGTGCATTCCTGCGCACGCGTGCCTGTCGTGTGTCACTGCGCACGTTCATGCGCCGCTGCCCAGTGCGGCCTGTTCTCGTGGGAACATGTGTGCGCACGCGCGCACGTCCGTGTGCCTGTCCTGCCACAGGGTATCCTTGACATTGCCCCCCCCCCAAGGGGCAGCCTCCAGATGCCCAACAGGCTCTTCTTTTCAGGGTGAGCAAGGAAAAAGGCACGAACTAACCTTCTTGCATGGATATTGCATGCGGGTTCCCAGGAGTTATCCTCCAGGCCATATCCTCTCCATTTAACCAGAAATTGTACCTGATTTCGCCTTCTCCGGCAGTCCAGGATAGCCTCCACTTCGAACTCCTCATTCCCATCAATCAGAACAGGTTCCGGTGGCTTGGGTCCTCTGTCAGGGAAGGGATCAGGTACTGCAGGTTTTAGTAGTGAAACATGAAATATAGGATGAATTTTAAATGAGTCAGGTAAAGAAAGTTCATATGATACCTCATTTAACCTCCTCTTCACCGGGAAGGGACCAGTAAATTTGGGTGCCAACTTTTTAGACGGACATTTTAACTTAAGATTGGTTGTAGAAAGCCATACCTGGTCACCCGGCTGCAGGTTCAGTTCTCCTCTCCTCTTTTTATCAAAAGCCTTCTTGTTGTCGGCTTGTGCTTTGGCCATTGCTTCCTGCAAGATTTTGTTGTTGTGGTTGAGGAAATCCATGGTATCTTGTACTGCCGGAACTGTAGATTCTGAAATGAAATCAGGCAGAAATGATAAATGGAAACCATAATTAGAAAAGAAAGGGGATTGACCTGTAGCTGAGTGATTGGCGTTGTTGTAGGCAAATTCTGCCAGTGGTAGTAAAGATACCCAATCATCCTGAGTAAAGGAAGTGAAACAACGGATGTACTGTTCGAGCGTTTGATTTGTCCTTTCTGTTTGCCCATTGGTTTGGGGATGGTAAGCTGAGGACAATGCCAACTCAATTTTCAACGCTTTACATAAAGCTCTCCAGAAACGTGAGGTGAACTGTACACCACGATCAGATGTAATGTTTGCCGGGACCCCATGCAACCTGACGATCTCCTTAATAAATACTCGGGCCGTCTCCATAGCAGATGGGGTACTCTTTAAGGGTAAGAAATGAGCCATCTTGGTTAATCGGTCCACTACTACAAAGATTGCCGTGCATCCCTCGGCCGGTGGAAGTTCTACTATAAAATCCATGGAGATCATCCTCCATGGTTTATCAGGAATGGGTAGAGGTTTCAGCAGGCCCCAGGACTTACTTCTTGCTGTCTTGTTCTGAATGCAAACAGAGCATGAGTTCACATATTTCTTACAAAAAGTTTCTAGATCAGGCCACCAAAATGTACGTCGTACAAGTTCAAGGGTCTTATGTATGCCAAAATGGCCTGCCAGCGGATGGTCATGGAACATCTTCAAGACCCCAACTCGCACATTCTCAGGAACAAAAATTTTGTTTTCTTTCCAGAGCAGACCATCTCTAGAGGTTAGCATGACTCCAGGGGGGCTGAGCATGTTCCTGGAAGCCTGTTTGATTTGGGACAAGAGATCCGTTTGCAACAGTAGGAAGTTCCCTGTAGGTAGGATGGTATCTGGTGTTGATAAGTCCTTGGGATCATCGTACATACGGGATAGAGCGTCCGGTTTTGTGTTTTTTGATCCAGGTCGGTACGTTATATGGAAGGAAAAACGAGTGAAAAATAGAGCCCATCGAGCTTGTCGTGGCTTCAGTCTTTTGGCAGTTCTTAAATACTCTAAATTTTTATGGTCGGTATATATTAGTATGGGATGGTTAGCGCCCTCTAACAAATATCTCCACTCCTCCAGTGCTGCTTTGATGGCCAGTAGTTCACGATCTCCTACATCGTAATTTCTCTCTGCTGGAGAAAGTTTCCGTGAAAAGAAGGCCACAGGGTGCATTAAGGCCTTAACCCCTTGCCGTTGGGAGACAACTGCCCCCACTGCTGTTTCGGAGGCATCCACCTCAAGGATATAGGGTAAGGACGGGTCAGGATGGCTCAGGATAGGAGCCGAGGTGAAAAGCTTCTTTAGCGTTTCGAAGGCGCTCTGCGCCTCAGAGTTCCAGCAGAATCGCAGGTTTTGTTTAGTTAGTTGTGTTATTGGGGTGATTATGGCAGAGAACCCCTTAATGAATTTTCTATAAAAGTTCGCAAAACCTACGAAGCGTTGTACCCCCTTCTTGTCTGTGGGTACAGGCCACTCCAGTATGGCGGACACCTTCTGGGGATCCATTTCAACTCCTGCTGTAGAAATTACTAATCCCAAGAACTGGATGCTCTGCCGCTCAAATTCACATTTCTCCGGTTTTGCATATAGTTTGTGTTGGCGAAGTCGGCCTAGGACGATGCTGACATGCTCTCGGTGTTGAGCAAGGGACCCAGAGAAGATTAAGATATCGTCCAAGTAGACAATTACGAAGATATCCAGTAAATCTCGGAACACGTCATTAATGAAATGTTGGAAGGTGGCCGGGGCGTTGCAAAGCCCAAAGGGCATGACCAGATACTCGAAGTGCCCGAATCTGGTACGAAAGGCTGTCTTCCACTCATCTCCTTTTCGAATGCGTATCAGGTTATAGGCACCTCTCAAGTCCAGTTTAGTAAAAATTAGTGCAGATCTCAGTTTCTGGAACAACTCAGTCATGAGGGGCAGAGGATAGCGGTTCTTTACCGTAATTTTATTTAACTCCCTATAATCCACACAAGGACGGAGAGAGTGATCTTTCTTAGTTACGAAAAATATCCCGGCTCCGGCCGGGGAGGTGGACGGGCGGATGAACCCCTTCTTGAGGTTATCATCGACATATTCTTTCAATGCCTCTTGTTCTCGTTCTGATAATGGGAATACACGTCCAAACGGGATCGCAGCTCCGGGTAAGAGGTCAATAGGACAGTCATATGAGCGGTGAAACGGCAAGGTATCTGCTCCCTGTTTGCTGAAGACATCAAGGTACTGGTGATAGGCTTTAGGTACAGACTGAAGAACATCTTGATCAGAGTTCATGCAGAGTAGGGTTGCTGGTGTGCTTATAGGTTCTGGCAGGCAATGCTTTTGACAATAGGATGATGAAAACTTGATCTCCCCGGACACCCAGTTGATCTGGGGGTTATGGGCCTGGAGCCAAGGTAGACCCAGGATGACCGGAAACAAAGGGGAGGTGATAGCATCAAGAGTCAATAGTTCCTTATGTTGAGATGAGGAAGTAACAGGCAAAGGAGGTGTTTCTTGGGTTACTGGCCCAGATCTGATACGTGAGCCGTCAGCTAAAAAGACGCATAGTCCATGCGTTTTTGGCCGCAAGGGAATATGTTGCTGAGCGGCAAAATTTAAATCAACGAAGCAACTACAAGCTCCGGAGTCCACAATAGCGTTAACTGGAATAGTCTTTCCTGGAAGCTGGACCAGCAGAGGAAGAGTAAGATGGTTCGCCTGGGCAGGCAGCATTGTGAGGTTAGTGGGGGAGAACCTGCTGAATTTTGCGGGACACCCATGAACATAATGGCCGGCTCCTCCACAATAAAGACAAAGATTCCTCTGCCGGCGGCGTGAACGCTCCTCTGGGGATAATGTGTGTCGCATTACTCCGAGTGGCATGGGCCTGGGAGTGGCAGGTGCAGGGTAGACAGAACTTGAATTGGCAGGGAGCTGAACTGGGATCTTGGGTGTCATCCATACAGGGTGATTCCGCTGGGTGCTTTTCTCTGATTGGCGCTCACGGAGCCGTCGGTCAATCTGAATTACTAGACTGATAAGTCCTTCCAAGGTATCAGGTATCTCCACTCGAGCAAGTTCATCTTTTAACTTCTCAGATAAACCCATGCGGAACTGGTGCCGCAGAGCTGCGTTGTTCCACTGGGTGTCTGCGCTCCAGCATCTAAAGTCTGCAATATAGTCCTCAGCTGCTCTGTGGCCCTGCCGGAGTGCATGGAGCGTGGCTTCTGCCGTGGAAGTGCGTAGTGGATCGTCATACAATAGAGACATAGCATCGAAAAAAGATGACATGGTATGCGTCTGTATGTCGTCTCCTTCCAGCAACCGGTGAGCCCAGGCTTGAGGATCCCCTTGCAGCAGGGAAATTATAAATCCTACCTTGGTGGATTCCAGCGTGAAAGTCCGAGGTTGCAAAGAAAAATGCAGGTGACATGCGTTGCGGAAGGCCCGAAACTTGCTGCGTTCCCCAGAGAACTTCTCAGGAATGGGGACTCTGGGCTCAGGTGGGGGTGTAGTGAAGGATACTGGAGCTGAGCTGACAGGAAGTGCCTGAATTTGTCCTTCCAACTTAAGATACCCCTCATGTAGGGACTGAACAGCTTGTGTAAGGGCTGAGAGGTGGCGGCCCACTTCCTCCATCTGTGAGGTTCCTTCTGTAGGCTCAGTCATGGCTGTCTGATACTGTAACGTACCTGGTATCAGAGCCCAACTGTAGAAGGAGACCTCTCTTACAGCCCTGGCTCGAGGACCACTGGGGTTGCAACAGTGGTACAGGAGCGCAGCGAGGTAGGAGTGCCTGTATGATCCGTGGTAGCTGATACAGATGAGTAGAGAAGATCCACCTGATGAACTGGACTGGTGAGGCAGTAGCAGCAGTGGTAACAGGTGTAGGTCAGCGATCCCTGGATCTAGGCAGAGACTGGATCAGGACTAGACTGAAGCAGGTGAGACAAGCCGGGTCAAACACAGGTAATCAGGTAGTTACAGCAGGCAGAGAGTGGTCAGTAAGCAGGCAAAGATTTGGCAACAGAAGGTCAGCAGGTTCAGAAATAGCAGGGTCAAGGCGGGCCGGGTCAGGAGAGGAGAAGGCAGCAGTAGTCAAACGTAGCAGGATCAGATAACAACAGCAGGTACAGGATCAGACTCAGGTAGAGCTGCAGATCAGACAGCACTGCACTGGAGCAGCTGCTGTCCTTTTAAAGGGGAACTGGCACCAAGTTGAGTTAGCGCGCGTGCACATGCACCTGTTGTGCATTCCTGCGCACGCGTGCCTGCCGTGTGTCACTGCGCACGTTCATGCGCCGCTGCCCAGTGCGGCCTGTTCTCGTGGGAACATGTGTGCGCACGCGCGCACGTCCGTGTGCCTGTCCTGCCACAGGGTATCCTTGACAAGCACCCATAGGACTTCTAGTGTGTTAGTGGCATCACACAGAGCTCCTATATTTTCTTTCCAGAAGCACCCATAGGACTTCAATTGTGTGAGTGGCATCACACAGAGCTCCTATATTTTCTTCCCAGAAGCACCCATAGGACTTCAATTGTGTGTTAGTGGCATCACACAGAGCTCCTATATTTTCTTCCCAGAAGCACCCATAGGACTTCTAGTGTGTTAGTGGCATCACACAGAGCTCCCATATTTTCTTCCCAGAAGCACCCATAGGACTTCTAGTGTGTTAGTGGCATCACACAGAGCTCCCATATTTTCTTCCCAGAAGCACCCATAGGACTTCTAGTGTGTTAGTGGCATCACACAGAGCTCCCATATTTTCTTCCCAGAAGCACCCATAGGACTTCTAGTGTGTTAGTGGCATCACACAGAGCTCCCATATTTTCTTCCCAGAAGCACCCATAGGACTTCTAGTGTGTTAGTGGCATCACACAGAGCTCCCATATTTTCTTCCCAGAAGCACCCATAGGACTTCTAGTGTGTTAGTGGCATCACACAGAGCTCCCATATTTTCTTCCCAGAAGCACCCATAGGACTTCTAGTGTGTTAGTGGCATCACACAGAGCTCCTATATTTTCTTCCCAGAAGCACCCATAGGACTTCAATTGTGTGTTAGTGGCATCACACAGAGCTCCTATATTTTCTTCCCAGAAGCACCCATAGGACTTCTAGTGTGTTAGTGGCATCACACAGAGCTCCTATATTTTCTTCCCAGAAGCACCCATAGGACTTCTAGTGTGTTAGTGGCATCACACAGAGCTCCCTTATTTTCTTCCCAGAAGCACCCATAGGACTTCTAGTGTGTTAGTGGCATCACACAGAGCTCCCATATTTTCTTCCCAGAAGCACCCATAGGACTTCAATTGTGTGTTAGTGGCATCACACAGAGCTCCTATATTTTCTTCCCAGAAGCACCCATAGGACTTCTAGTGTGTTAGTGGCATCACACAGAGCTCCCATATTTTCTTCCCAGAAGCACCCATAGGACTTCTAGTGTGTTAGTGGCATCACACAGAGCTCCCATATTTTCTTCCCAGAAGCACCCATAGGACTTCTAGTGTGTTAGTGGCATCACACAGAGCTCCCATATTTTCTTCCCAGAAGCACCCATAGGACTTCTAGTGTGTTAGTGGCATCACACAGAGCTCCCATATTTTCTTCCCAGAAGCACCCATAGGACTTCTAGTGTGTTAGTGGCATCACACAGAGCTCCCATATTTTCTTCCCAGAAGCACCCATAGGACTTCTAGTGTGTTAGTGGCATCACACAGAGCTCCCATATTTTCTTCCCAGAAGCACCCATAGGACTTCTAGTGTGTTAGTGGCATCACACAGAGCTCCTATATTTTCTTCCCAGAAGCACCCATAGGACTTCAATTGTGTGTTAGTGGCATCACACAGAGCTCCTATATTTTCTTCCCAGAAGCACCCATAGGACTTCTAGTGTGTTAGTGGCATCACACAGAGCTCCTATATTTTCTTCCCAGAAGCACCCATAGGACTTCTAGTGTGTTAGTGGCATCACACAGAGCTCCCTTATTTTCTTCCCAGAAGCACCCATAGGACTTCTAGTGTGTTAGTGGCATCACACAGAGCTCCCATATTTTCTTCCCAGAAGCACCCATAGGACTTCTAGTGTGTTAGTGGCATCACACAGAGCTCCCTTATTTTCTTCCCAGAAGCACCCATAGGACTTCTAGTGTGTTAGTGGCATCACACAGAGCTCCCATATTTTCTTCCCAGAAGCACCCATAGGACTTCTAGTGTGTTAGTGGCATCACACAGAGCTCCCATATTTTCTTCCCAGAAGCACCCATATGACTTCTAGTGTGTTAGTGGCATCACACAGAGCTCCCATATTTTCTTCCCAGAAGCACCCATAGGACTTCTAGTGTGTTAGTGGCATCACACAGAGCTCCCATATTTTCTTCCCAGAAGCACCCATAGGACTTCTAGTGTGTTAGTGGCATCACACAGAGCTCCTATATTTTCTTCCCAGAAGCACCCATAGGACTTCAATTGTGTGTTAGTGGCATCACACAGAGCTCCTATATATTCTTCCCAGAAGCACCCATAGGACTTCAATTGTGTGTTAGTGGCATCACACAGAGCTCCTATATTTTCTTCCCAGAAGCACCCATAGGACTTCTAGTGTGTTAGTGGCATCACACAGAGCTCCCATATTTTCTTCCCAGAAGCACCCATAGGACTTCTAGTGTGTTAGTGGCATCACACAGAGCTCCCATATTTTCTTCCCAGAAGCACCCATAGGACTTCTAGTGTGTTAGTGGCATCACACAGAGCTCCTATATTTTCTTCCCAGAAGCACCCATAGGACTTCAATTGTGTGTTAGTGGCATCACACAGAGCTCCTATATTTTCTTCCCAGAAGCACCCATAGGACTTCAATTGTGTGTTAGTGGCATCACACAGAGCTTCTATATTTTCTTCCCAGAAGCACCCATAGGACTTCTAGTGTGTTAGTGGCATCCCACAGAGCTCCTATATTTTCTTCCCAGAAGCACCCATAGGACTTCAATTGTGTGTTAGTGGCATCCCACAGAGCTCCTATATTTTCTTCCCAGAAGCACCCATAGGACTTCAATTGTGTGTTAGTGGCATCACACAGAGCTCCTATATTTTCTTCCCAGAAGCACCCATAGGACTTCTAGTGTGTTAGTGGCATCACACAGAGCTCCCATATTTTCTTCCCAGAAGCACCCATAGGACTTCTAGTGTGTTAGTGGCATCACACAGAGCTCCCATATTTTCTTCCCAGAAGCACCCATAGGACTTCTAGTGTGTTAGTGGCATCACACAGAGCTCCCATATTTTCTTCCCAGAAGCACCCATAGGACTTCTAGTGTGTTAGTGGCATCACACAGAGCTCCCATATTTTCTTCCCAGAAGCACCCATAGGACTTCTAGTGTGTTAGTGGCATCACACAGAGCTCCTATATTTTCTTCTCAGCAGCACCCACAGGACTTCTAGTGTGTTAGTGGCATCACACAGAGCTCCTATATTTTCTTCCCAGAAGCACCCATAGGACTTCTAGTGTGTTAGTGGCATCACACAGAGCTCCTATATTTTCTTCTCAGCAGCACCCACAGGACTTCTAGTGTGTTAGTGGCATCACACAGAGCTCCTATATTTTCTTCGCAGAAGCACCCATAGGACTTCTAGTGTGTTAGTGGCATCACACAGAGCTCCTATATTTTCTTCTCAGCAGCACCCATAGGACTTCTAGTGTGTTAGTGGCAGCAAACAGAGCTCCTATATTTTCTTGTCAGCAGCACACATAGTACCTATAGTGTGTTAGTGTCAGCACCCATAGGAACTACAGTGTGTTGTGAGCACACATAGGAGCTCTATTTTTTATACTATATACACTACCGACTACAATGGCTGGAAGACCGCCAAGGAGAGGCAGAGCGTGCAGAGGCAAGAACACAGGGCAGGCAGGCTCTGTTTCTAGAGACAACAGTGCTGGCCGTGGACGTGGTCGTGCATCGTCATCAGCACGTGGCCATGGGACACGCTTGTCTTTGTTTTCGGCAGCTGGACATGTGGAGCCGCATCATGCTGAAGGCTTGGTAGAATGGATGACCAAGCCCTCCTCATCCTCCTCATCCTCTCTCACCCAGGCTCAGGGTACTGGCAGAGCACCTGCCAACGCGTACTCAATGGCCTCATCAGCCACCCCTTCCCTAGACCCACCATGTCCTCCTGAGGAGTCCCCCGAACTCTTTGAGCACAGTGTTGGGTACATGCTCCAGGAGGATGCCCAACGATTCGAAGGCTCGGATGATGATACCCAGCTTGAGGAAGTCAGTAGTGTGCGCGCAGAGAGAGGGGATGCTGAAGGACAGCAATCTGGCAGTACTGTTCCACCAGATGCAGCTTACTGCCAGGTTTTCTCTAGTGGTGAAGAGGGAGGGGATGATGAGGTCACTGACTCCACGTGGGTGCCTGAAGGGAGAGAGGAGGAGGAGGAGGACGAGGAGGAGGAGGATGCGGCGTCACATGTCCAACGAGTCAGGATGCCCCCTGGAGGCCAGCTAGAGGCCAGCACAGCAACTGTACCACACCGCAGAGCTCCGCCTGTGCAGGGCGCTGCCTCTGCACGTTATCAGAAAAGTTCTTTGGTGTGGGCCTTTTTTGAGACGAGTGCATCAGATCGCACCACTGCTATTTGCAATATTTGTCTCAAGCGTATCTCGCGTGGCCAAAACATCAGCCGCTTGGGCACCACAAGGATGAGCAGACATATGTCGACCTGCCATGCAGCTCGTTGGCAAGCACACATAAAAGACCCACACCAAAGAACAAAGCGGACCTCTCCTTGCTCCTCATCAGCTAGTATCTCCATCCCCACTACATCTTCAGTCCTCTCTGAAAGCTGCTCTGAGAGTACTGAAGGTGTAGAATTAGGTGTGTCACAACCAAGTACTTGCAGTACACCGACGTCCGATTGTAGCAGGCAAATTTCCCTGCCCCAGCTGCTGGACCGTCAAAAGAAGTACACTCCCAGCCATCCACATGCCCAGCGGTTGAATGCTAGCTTGGCTAAATTGCTAGCACTTCAACTGCTGCCTTTTCAGTTGGTAGACTCGGCCCCCTTCCGTGAGTTTGTTCAATGTGCGGTTCCTCAGTGGCAGGTTCCCAAACGCCACTTTTTCTCACGGAAGGTGATTCCGTCTCTCTACCGGCATGTGGAAGGCAATGTCCATGCCTCGCTGGACAGGGCGGTCAGCGGTAAGGTGCATATTACCGCTGACTCATGGTCCAGCAGGCATGGACAGGGACGTTATCTTTCTTTCACGGCCCATTGGGTCACTCTATTGGCAGCTGGGAGGGATGCAGGACAAGGTGCAGTAGTGTTGGAGGTTGTTCCGCCACCACGCCTCCAAAATGCTACTACTGCTACTGGTTGTGACACACCTCTCTCCTCCACCCCCTCCTCTTCTTCTTCCTCCAGTGCTCTGTCCTCGGAACCAGCGGTGCTCCGTAGGCGTACAAGGGGCTACGCAAGTACGCAGGCAAAAAGATGCCATGCCGTGCTTGCGCTGGTGTGTTTGGGGGACAGGAGCCACACTGGGCCAGAGGTTCTGGCAGCTCTGCAGGGGCAGGCCGAGAGGTGGTTGACGCCACGCCAGCTTAAGCCAGGAATGGTCGTTTCTGACAATGGCACCAACCTCATCTCCGCCCTGCGACAGGGGCAGCTCACCCATGTGCCCTGTATGGCTCACGTCCTCAACCTGGTGGTGCAGCGGTTCTTGGGCAGGTTCCCAGGCTTACAGGATGTCCTGAGGCAGGCCAGGAAAGTCTGTGTGCATTTCCGCCGATCTTATAATGCCAGTGCTCGGCTGACTGAGCTGCAAAAGGAGCTGAACCTGCCCAAGAACCGCCTAATATGTGACATGCCCACCAGGTGGAACTCAACGTTGGCCATGCTGCAGCGACTGCACACGCAGCAGAGGGCCATCAATGAGTACCTTTGCGACTACGGCACCAGGACAGGGTCAGGGGAGCTTGGCTTTTTTTTCCCCACGCCAGTGGAGCATGATCAGGGATGCATGCACTGTCCTCTCACCATTTGAGGAGGCCACGAGGATGGTGAGCAGTGACAGTGCATGCATCAGTGACACTGTACCTCTTGTCCACCTGTTGGAGCATACGCTGCGTGGGATAATGGACAGGGCACTTGAGGCAGAACAGAGGCAGGAAGAGGAGGACTTCCTTGCCTCTCAAGGCCCCCTTTATCCGGACAGTGTTCCTTCTGTCCCACCCATCACACAGGAAGAGGATGAGGAGGAGGAGGAGGAGGAGGATTGTGTGAGCATGGAGGTGGAGCCTGGCACTCAGCATCAGCAGCAGCAGTCTTTTAGGGATGATGTACAGTCCCAACAAACCAGTGGACTTGTACGTGGCTGGGAGGAGGTGGCTGGCGATCATGTCATCCTCAGTGACCCAGAAGACTCCGGACCGAATGCCTCAGCTAACCTACGCTGCATGGCCTCCCTGATCCTGCAAAGCCTGCGGAAGGATCCTCGTGTTCTTCGGATCAAGGAGAGGGACCATTACTGGCTGGCCACTCTCCTTGATCCACGGTACAAGGGTAAGGTTGCGGACCTTATCTTGCCGTCGCAGAGGGAGCAGAGGATGAGACATCTCAGGGAGGCCTTGCAGAAAGGTCTGTGCAACGCGTTCCCAGAAACTGGGAGGTTACAAACTCCTGGTCCTGGACGACGAGTTGCTGAGGCTTCGGTCAGTAGCAGAAGGAGCGGTGGGGAAGGTGGACGTCTGACCGATGCGTTCAGACAATTTTTTAGTCCGCAGCCCCAAGGTATGATCGGTTCCAGCAACCATCGCCAGCGTCTGATATACATGGTGCAGGAATACCTAGGGGCAAGGTCAGACTTGGACACCTTTCCCACCGAAAATCCTCTGGCTTACTGGGTCCTGAGGATGGATCACTGGCCAGAGCTTGCACAGTATGCAATTGAGCTACTGGCCTGTCCTGCCTCCAGCGTTCTTTCCGAACGCACATTCAGTGCTGCTGGAGGATTTGTCACCGATCATAGGGTGCGCCTGTCCACTGACTCGGTTGATCGACTGACCTTCATAAAAATGAATCAGTCTTGGATCACCACCAGCTACCAGGCACCTGAAGCGGATATAACGGAATCATTTATAATGTCACATCCCTTCAAGACTGCCTATGCTGATGCTGAGTGACTGTCCTGTTATGTTCACTGACTATCCTCTTCCTCCTCCTCAATGATCCATGCCACCACACCAGTGCCTAAGGCACAATTTTTCAGCCCCTGTATAACAGGGGCGTGTACTTACAATTTTTTTAAAAAAATGCTTCGCAACACGTGTGACTGCTGTGCTCCAAGTACAGTATCTGTGAGGGGTTGCAGTGTTGTGGCACCAGCACCAGTGCCTAAGGCACAATTTTTCAGCCCCTGTTGGGGCGTGTAATTACAATTTTTTAAAAAGATGCTTCGCAACAGGTGTGACTGCTGTGCTCCAAGTACAGTATCTGTGAGGGGTTGCAGTGTTGTGGCACCAGCACCAGTGCCTAAGGCACAATTTTTCAGCCCCTGTTGGGGCGTGTAATTAAAATTTTTAGGCAATGCTTTGCAACAGGTCTCATTGCTGTGCTAAGAGTACAGTATCTGTGAGGGGTTGCAGTGTTGTGGCACCAGCACTAATGCCTAAGGCACAATTTTTCAGCCCCTGTTTAACAGGGGCGTGTAATTACAATTTTTTAAAAAGATGCTTCGCAACAGGTGTGACTGCTGTGCTCCAAGTACAGTATCTGTGAGGGGTTGCAGTGTTGTGGCACCAGTGCCTAAGGCACAATTATTCAGCCACTGTTGGGGCGTGTAATTACAATTTTTAGGCAATGCTTTGCAACAGGTCTCATTGCTGTGCTAAGAGTACAGTGTCTGTGAGGGGTTGCAGTGTTGTGGCACCAGCACCAATGCCTAAGGCACAATTTTTCAGCCCCTGTTTAACAGGGGCGTGTAATTACAAATCTTGATCTAATAGTTCACAGCAGGGCCCATTCCTGCGCCCACCAAGAGTAACTATGAGGGCCTACAGTCTTGTGGCAACACCGTCCACCACCACCACCGCCAAAGGCCCAATTTTTCTGCCCTGTTCAACAGGTGCATGCAATTACAAATCTTGATCTAATAACTCACAGCAGGGCCCATTCCTGCGCCCACCAAGAGTAACTGTGAGGGCTTACAGTCTTGTGGCAACACCGTCCACCACCACCACCACCACCACCACCAAAGGCCCAATTTTTCTGCCCGGTTCAACAGGTGCATGCAAGTACAAATCTTGATCTATTAACTCACAGCAGGGCCCATTCCTGTGCCCACCAGTCTTGTGGCTACACCAACATCTAATAGGGCAAATTTCTGCAGAGTATATACGGCAGGCCCCTACTTTCAAACATCCAACTTACAAACGACTCCTACTTGCAAACGGAAAGAGAAAACAGGAAGTGAGAGGAAATCTACCCCTAGGAAGGGAAATTCTATCATGTTATATTTAATTTGGGAAAAAGGTATCTCCTCTCTACTGATGCTTTATCACCAATCCTTGTTTCAATTAAAACCCCACTTTTCCAAAAACATTTGTCATTGGGACGGAAAGTGAGGTTCTGAACAGATGTGCAAAGACAGCAAATGTTACAGGGGTGATAACCCCTCCCTATGTTCTCCAAAAAGCTTAAAAATAGATTTTTTTGGGATGGAGCTACACTTCATAATGTACCTGTTCAGATTCTACTTAATTATTTTTTTATTTTTTGGCTATAATAAATATCCCCAAAAAATTTTGAAAAAAACATTATTTTTTATAAAAAAACAAAAAATTTTTTTTTTCCTCAGTTTAGGCCGATACGTATTCTTCTACATATTTTTGGTAAAAAAAATCAATAAGCGATTATTGATCGGTTTGCGCAGAAGTTATAGCGTTTACAAGATAGGGGATAGTTTTATAGCATTTTTATTAATAATTTTTTTTTTATTATTAATGGCGGAGATCTGCGATTTTTTTTTGTGACTGCGACATTATGGCGGACACATCGGACATTTTTGACACATTTTTGGGACCATTGTCATTTATACAGCAATTAATGCATTTAAATGCATTGATTTCTGTATAAATGACACTGGCAGTTTAGGGGTTAACCACAAGGGGGCAGTGAAAGAGTTAAGTATGCCTAGGGGTGTGTTTTTTACTGTGGGGGGGCGTGGCTGTCAGCTAGTGAATGCTGATCTCTGCTCCAATCACAGGGAGCAGAGATCGGCGTCACTAGTTGCTAGGCAGAACGGGGAGATGCTGTTTATCTCGGCATCTCCCGTTCAGCCGCTCCGTGAGACGATCGCGGGAGCCCCCGCGGCGATCGAGTCCGCGGGGACCGCGGCCGGACTCACGGGGGTCCCGACCGGCGCGGGAGCGCGCCGCTCCCGGCGCGTGCCCCGTTGGCACGGACAGGCTAAAGGAGGGACGTATATATACGCCCTCCTGCCTGTACGTGCCATTCTGTCGACGTATATCGCCGTGCGCCGGTCGGCAAGTGGTTAAGAACAAACCTACAGTCTGTGTCTTGTTTGCACCACCTATATACTGCTGTTCAGAGTATATAGGGTTGTAGGTATAGGGTTTTATTTTGGGTGCGGGGTCCCCTTAATATCCATACAAGACCCAAAGGGGCTGGGGTGGGGGGGGGGGATGATGGGTAGCCATGCCATTTTTCTCAAGGATTTTCAGCCATATGGAGGCCAGGACAAGACATGACATTAAAGCCGCAAGTGGTTTTAAATGGCTTCTTTTTTTCCTTTACAAATGTCATTTTGTGCAAGGACAGTTCTAAACACGGGAAACACATGCCACTTCACAGGCATACTTTAGACACCCCCCAGGTACCATATTTAAAGGAAAATTTCACTTTTTTTTTTTCACTTTATGCATCATTAAAATGACTGCTCCCGAAAAAACGATAGTTTTTAAAAGTTCTTTTTGCATTGATATATGTCCCCTGGGGCAGGACCCGGGTCCCCAAACCTGTTTTATGACATTAACATGCATATTGGCCGTTGTAATTAGCAATTTTGATATCGAACATTCGCGTCCATTATAACGAATAGGGTTCGAAAATTTGCGCAAACTTTCGGTCCGTTCGAAGGTTCTGGTGCGAACCGAACCCGGGGGTGTTCGGCTCATCCCTACTTCCCATTATCTACTAGTTGAAAAACAAGTTAAATAGCTTGTACAGTACATCTAGTGCTTGACCTTGTGGACCTCTGTATCTACATGTATTGTGGAGAAATTCATATCAGAAGCAGTGAAATCACAGCTCCTCTCTCTGCAAATTGTGGCAGCCTGTCAGTTCTCAAATGTAGACAAACACTATATGCTGAAAGCTGCTAGAAAGTTAAATCTGACTTCAGAGTCTATGCTGTCATTGTTGAGGATTAATTATTTCAGAATACATACAGCTACATAGGTCAGTGAGCACTTGTTTTAAAGCACTTTCCCTATTTGTTAGGAATATGTAAATACTTTTCCATAGTCTAAGCACAGCTACACTGTAACATGTTTTGTGTCTACTTTCCTTTTCTTCAGCTTCTGCTAACCTCTATCTTTTTATATAACCAAAACAATGCTTTTTTTACATTCATATACAAAAAAAAAGAACACAGCTATATTATTTTATGTTTTGCTAGAATTACATGCAGAGATATTTTTGGTATTGAAAATTCAGTTACTTGATATAGCCATAATTCTCACAAGCCTTCTATACCATATATGTTGGGGGCGTGGCTTGGCACGCAGCGCGGATGGCAGCATAGAGACGGAGCTCCGCTCTTCCCGCAGCCCTACAGCCTGATACTGACCGCCCCGATCCAGATAATGGGCAAACCGAACCGATCCATTGCCGGTGCCTCAGCTAAGAACTCACCTGCGGTACAACGATCGCACAGCATACCGGATCTCTTCAGATCCAGGCATCAACCGGCCCGGAGCACAGAGGCATCCAAGATGGCGCCCGACGACCACGAGGATAGCGAGGACTCCCTGGCCGCGTCTGAAGACAGGGTAAGGCACCATTCCTCATCGGACCAGCCCCTGACTTATGCTGACATGTCTGCATTTGTAGCAGACATTAAAAATGCCTTTTCATCAGCGGTCACCGAGTTGAAAGCTGACATGCTGGCATTGAATGAGAGGGCCCGCTCCATAGAACGGTCAGGACAAAAGAGGGACAAGGCAATCACCAGACTGGAACAGGTCACAGACACCCACACGGCCCAACTGATTGCAGTTAACCGCCACCTGGAAGATTTGGACAACAGGGGCAGACGCCACAATATTAGGGTGCGGGGGATCCCGGAAGACGTTTCACCAGACCAAATAGTCCCTGCCCTGACCTCTATATTCAACAACCTGCTTGAGAGACAGGCAGACACCAACATTGACTTTGAAAGAGCACACAGGGCTCTTAGGCCTAGACCACGTGAACCAGCGCCACCCAGGGATGTGATCTGCTGCCTCGTTGACTATAAGCTCAAAGAGGACATCCTGTCCCATGCCCGACAAAATGAACTGATCACCTTCAATGAACACACGGTCTCACTGTTCCAAGACCTCTCGCCGATTACATTGAGTAACCGCAGGGCTCTGCGCCCTTTATTAGAAACATTGAGAGAACACCATATTGCATACCGATGGAAGTTCCCCTTCGCCCTGTCAGTCACCCTAGACGGAGTGCCATATACACTCAGAACCCCAGATGAATTACCAACATTCTGCTCTGCTCTCCAATTGCCGCTTGTGGATCTGCCTGACTGGTACCGAGAATTCCGGACCCCACCGGAACCCCACAGCCCAACAACTTCACCACTCTCCACACCAACCAAGCCTGAACCCAAAAAAGGGAAGTATCAGAAGCAGCAGGGAACAGCCCCCATGAGGTCATCTCAAGCCTCCAGGAACACAAGAGCCAAAGAATACACCTGAAATGTCAGCGGAGCAAGATCCCTTTTGGAAACTCTTCTTTGGACGGATTGCATGCGTTGAGACAACATACACTGTCCCTGATGTCTCAGCCGTATTATTTACCCGGGTCTGACCCTGGATGTCCCCTTTGTTAATACGGAGATTACTCCTACCACTTGATTGCTGCTCAGGCGGGCACTTGAACGTTGCACTCTGTTTCTAACCGCCACCATGTTGCCGCAGGCACCCGTTATATAGGCTTGCGAACTTCTAAAAGCCTGGGTGAAGGTAATTTCCAAACCTCCGGATGGAGGTGCAGGTACACTTACAGTTTGATGTTTGATTTAAATGTTGCTATGTTTCTCTCGTTATTACACCACACCATGACTGCGGGCGTGCGGCTTCCGTGTCTCTCTCACATAGGGGATGGGATGGTTGCAGCATGCGCGCGGTATGGTATATCGGTAACATTTATTTATACAACTGGATCGTTCAACACTACTGTTAATGGTAGTGTTGGTCAGTATTGAAGTTATGCACTTATAATATGCCTATAAAGGCTGCGGGGGGAGCTTGCTATGTGTCTTATATACAGACAGGTTATTGAATAGTTTACCTAATCCGTGAGCTACTCCCACATACCCCAACCTGTGCCCTCTCTTGGATGCCCAGTGGGTCCTAGAGAAGGCACAATTTGAGGGGCCCCTCTGCAGATTGCAGAGGTGTGCTCGTTTGAATCTTTAAACTTAATCCTCCTGAACACCTGGAGGACTACACCTCACAGTTTCACTATTTTGTGATTCTCCCTCTCATCTGTTCCTTACCTCTCTCTCCCCCCCCCCCCCCCCCCCCACTGAATTATTATTTTCCTCTCCTTTTTGTTTTTTCCTTTTGGTGCGTGAGTAGAGGACCTCGCTTACGTTGGTGCACATTGCAGAGTTACTGTAACGAGAATGGCATATTCATCTCTGGGCAATCGCCCCACACTGATTTCACATAACATCAGAGGCCTTAACATACCCGAAAGGCGTGTGTCTCTATTAAGAGAATTGAGAAAGGTACAACCTAACTTTGTGTTTTTACAGGAGACACACTTCCACGCCCAATCCACCCCGAGACTGTTTGACAGACACTTCCCAGAGGTATACCATGCGCCAAATCCAGATCAGAAGTCCAAGGGAGTATCGATATTACTGCACAAACATGCCAATTTCAAAGTGACACATCGCTACGCCGACCCCTTGGGACGATTTTTGTTCCTGAAAGGGACCTGGCATAATAGGCCAGTCACACTTGCCAATGCATATTTCCCCAATTCAGGACACCTAGCCTTCTGCCGCCGTATGGTGGATGAACTCAAAAGTTTCGCGAGTGGGTGCATCTTGCTGGGGGGGGACTTTAATGTCCCATTGCTCCCCCTACAGGATGCATCCAATGGGAAATCTAGCATATCCTACTCCATCCTACAAAAAATTAAATCCTCACTAAACTCGCTTGCCCTGGTTGACGCTTGGCGCTTGGTACACCCGACCGGGAAAGACTTTACGTATTATTCAGCGCTTCATAAGAAACATTCCCGAATTGACTACATTTTCGTTACCCAACGAGACCTACCCCTCCTACACTCAGCTAGCATTGGAATACAAACTCTTTCAGACCATTGCCCAGTATCAATATCTCTGTCACACACTAATACATCATGTAGATCATGTAACTGGAGATTGAACCCCTCACTCTTGACTGACCCTACCAGTTGTTCGCAAATATCAACAGCGCTTAAAACATACTTCCAACTTAATGAAACAGATGACATGTCACCCATGACGATCTGGGAGGCACATAAATGTGTCATACGCGGAGAATTCATCCGTATAGGGGCACAGAAAAAAAGAGAGGCTAACAGAGACATTTCTTCACTAGCAGAAAAAATGACACTATTGGAAACTCAACACAAGCTGTCTCGTGCAGAAGATGTTTCCGCAGAACTGCTTGAAACTAGAGAAAGGCTAAATTCACTGCTCAACCTTAAAGCTAAACGCATCCTTTACTTTAAAAAAGGTTTCTACTATGAACACGGGGACAAGTGCGGTAAATTTCTCGCAAAGGCCCTTAAAGAGATAACACACGCAAACACTATTTCATGTATAAAAGACCCAAGAGGACAGACTTTACATAGATCAGGCCAAATTGCCTCGCAATTTCACAACTATTACACAAAGCTATATAACCTACGCCCGCCACATAAGCCACCAGAACTCCAGGGTACCAGGGAGCTTAACTTGCGCACTTACATTGCAGAAAGCGGCATGCCCACGCTAACTACATTAGAACGCGAATCACTGGAACTGCCCATTGTAGAAGACGAACTTACACTGGCCATCAGAAACCTCAAAACGGGTAAGAGCCCAGGCCCGGATGGGTACACAGCCCACTATTATAAAACATTTATTGATATACTAAAATCCCCCCTCCTCCGTGCCCTTAACCACCTCAAAACCTCACCACTAGCGTCAAATACCTTTACCTCAGCACACGTTGCACTGCTTCCCAAACCGGCTAAGGACCCCACGGATTGCTCCAACTACAGGCCAATCTCGCTATTGAATTTGGACCTAAAACTCCTGGCCAAAATTCTGGCCACCAGACTCACAGCTTTCCTACCGCAGCTCATCGGTCCAGAGCAAGTGGGATTCATGCCGGGTAGGGAGGCACGTGACAATGTCACAAAGACACTCAACTTGATTCACTGCGCCCATACACAGGGCATCGAAGGCCTTCTCCTGTCAACCGACGCGGAGAAGGCCTTCGATCGAGTGGCTTGGGATTATATCTTCGCTACCTGCAGTCATATTGGCTTAGGCGCACACATGATGGCTTGGTTGGCAGCATTATATCATAAGCCCCAAGCGAAGCTCAAAATAAATGGCACCCTTTCAGAGGCTGTGGACATACACAACGGTACTAGACAGGGTTGCCCCCTGTCCCCACTTTTATTTATCCTGTCCCTAGAACCTTTCATCCGCACGGTCAACAACAACCCAGACGTGTCAGGTTTCAAAATAAAGGACCGCCAGTACAAAATAGCCGCGTATGCAGACGACCTCCTCTTCTCCCTTACACAACCCCACACCTCCATCCCGAATCTGATAAAGGCCTTTCAGCTTTTTGGTTACATATCCAACATGAAGATCAACTATACCAAATCCGAAGCCCTCAACCTGACATTGCCACCTGACGCACTAGACAAGGCACGTACAGCTAGCACATTTAAGTGGGTGTCCTCTTCCATTACCTATCTTGGAGTTAAAATTACAAGCAGCCTAACAGAAATATATAATGCCAACTTTCCACCACTACTGAACAGAATACAAACGGATCTGAATACTTGGACATCTAAACACTTTTCTTGGTTTGGTAGGGCGGCAATACTTAAGATGGTAATACTGCCCAGAATTCTATACCACTTTCATACACTACCAGTTCCGCTCCCTTGCCAATTTTTTAAGCGGCTTAAAGCCACCATGCGCACCTTTATCTGGGCGGGAAAAAGACCACGTATAAAACTCGAAACACTTACGCTATCAAAGGAAGATGGGGGCATTGGGCTCCCTGACTTTAGATTGTATCACTACGGAACACATTTAGCTAGGATCCTGGATTGGAACTGCCATAAGGAGCAGAAAGATTGGGTATCTCTGGAAGAGATGTCATCCCCACTGCACCTGCGGTTCCTACCCTGGATCCCCTGGAATAAATTGCCACGAGAACTACAACGACACCCGCTTATAGGGACGACACTGAAAACATTTCAAACACTGATTAAATTTCATAAATTATCCTCCTCACCAAGCCCCCTTACGCCCCTAACTCACAATCCAGACTTTGCACCTGGAATGGACTTACTGCTAACTTCACCCCATGATCCACAGGTACCCCTCCTAGTATTGCACTGCACACATGCGAATAAGATGAAAACGTTCCCATCCATGACGCAAGACTTGAGTGCCCAAAAATTCACATACTGGACGTACCGACAAATACACAATTATGTCCACACCTCCCCAGACAAAATGCGATTAACCAGACAAACCACCCCGTTTGAAAATTTATGCCATTCTGGTACACCGATAACTAAATCTACCTCACTAATGTATGCCTGGCTCCAAGGGGATAGAAAAGGGGAAACAGTGGGAGCACGTGTACAGTGGGAAAGAGCTCTCGATACCAAAATTACAGACAACCAATGGCGACAAGCCTCAATTTTTGCACACAAGTGCTCCATAGGGACGAAATTGCAAGAAACATCCTACAAACTGCTGCTGCAATGGTATGCAACACCGGTTAAGGTTAAAAAATGGTACCCACTGTCCTCGGACTCCTGCTGGAGGTGTGAAAGGGATACAGGCACTATGTTCCACATATGGTGGGAATGTCCCACATTACAGCCTTTTTGGAATAAGGTATGTGACCTAATTAAAACCATTACAGATACAAAAATCTCTCTCACTCCCATGTGCTGTCTACTACACATTGCAGACTGTTCTCTGAAACGCTACAAGAAGTCCTTAACAAGACACCTGCTGAATGCAGCAAAAATTCTGATCCCTAGACACTGGAAGTCAAGGGATGTTCCCTCCATACCAGAATGGTTTCGCGCAGTAAACGATATATACTACATGGAAGAAACGGCCGCCATGGCCAAAGAATTCACTGAAAAATTTAACAGCACTTGGTCACCATGGGTGATATACCGATATTCAGATCAGTATGCACAATTGGATACAGGCTGAATGACGATTACAATAGGAGCAGACATTAACCCACTCCACTAGTGAATCTGATTTCTGTGCTATTTCCTCAGAAGTAGTAAATTGATACTTAATTGTAGTCATTAAAGTGGCTTGCAATAACCTTAATGGCATGACAGCCTCTAGACCCTCGTAGGCAGGTTCTCTCTCACCACCTTTTTATTTTCTGTTTAACCCCCACCACCCTCTATCTCAATTCACCATCCTTTCCTTACCTTACCCCCCCCAACCCCATACTACATCATCTTAGGCTTTCATATATATGGCCTACTGCACTGACTCGGGCTCCGCAATAAAGCTACAACCGGCCTTCCTCATTAGACTGCGTGGCCAAATCGGTGCTAGACTCTGGCTGCTTCAGATTTGCCTAAGAATGTATACCTGATGTTCCTTTTCATGTTCCTCTTATGCGTTTTTTACAAATGAATATGTAAACATGTTGATTGTATTGAGCGATTGCGCTCTTGAAGATTTGAAATTCTTTGTAAAATGTTGTTTCTCAATAAAAACGTTTAATTGAAATATGTAAACCTCTTATGCTTATTCCTGCTGATGTCCCTTTGAAAGCACCTTGTGTCTCTTCCTTATCATTTTCACACATGGACAGCCAGCTTTATTCACTAATATATTGAAAACAAATTATTCATCACTTAAGGCAGACAAGCTGATTCTTATAAATTGCTGCTACATGTAAGCATGTACATATACCCCCCCCCCCCCCAGACCTTTGTGTAACTCAAAGCTGGCAGAATACATGCATATTACCTGTGATGGGGGGAAATCCCACTCAGATAGCTGTAAGTGTTGCATATGTATGTATGCCGAATGTGGCATCTTGGCTGTGATGAATAACACACCTATTGGGTTGACCTGGTACCTCTGTGGTTGTGATAATATGCAATACATTTCTCATGGTGGCACACATTTTGTGTGCATTGGGATGTATTGCCATGTAGAATAAATGATAAATCCAATGTACATTTACATTAAAACAAAAATGTATCTATGCTATAGTGTGCCTCAATGTTTAAATGTGAATACGCATGTGCTCTGGTGTCCTGTTTTGGCAAAAATAGTGCTGATACTTATTTGCACTGACTGGGGAATTAAAAGTCTATTCAAAATGAATGGACTGCCTTAATGCAATGGCCCTCAACTCATAGAAACATGTGTGTTATTGTGAACTGGTTAAGGTCTGCAGAAGTGTGAAGGAGCGCTTGAAGTTGTGCCCAAGTAAATACAGAGGGCAAAAGACTAGTGAGCAGTATTGCTTGTGCTTGCTGAATTGGATTTGATGGAGACCAGATTGTGCAGCAGCATGAGATAGGATAGTTCAACATACACAACTCTATACAACATCTCCTGCGCTCGAAGATGAGCCCACAGTGGTGTTACTCTAAGCTCTTGCCCTAGTAGATTCAGGTAAATGCTGCCTTGCTGCCCTCATAAGACTGGGAATGTCTGGATACACTGAGATGAGAAATAAACAGAGGGCACACCGGCTAGTGCATTTTAAGAAAGATATCT
>CM053030.1:131349371-131449190 GCA_028564925.1 Lithobates sylvaticus | reverse complement strand
CATTGCTCTGATTTATTGTTTTCAAGGTAGACATCTGGGATGTTTGTAACACATGGCATGACTTTGAACTTTTACAAATTGGTTTGCTATTATTAAAAGAATTTATAAAAATGCTCTCCTTTAGGGAAATGTATCTAGTCACAATAGATAAACATGCAAGGAGAAAGACTTTAAAATAACTCCACTTTTGTTGTGAAAAAAAAATCCACTCTGAGTGATCAATGGACTTTGCAGGGAATTTAAAGTGATTCTAAACCCTGACAGTAGGGCCTCATCTAAATGATGTGGCACACCAGGAGCCACAGTTCACAAGGTAAACATTTTTGTACTTTATCAATAAATAGCTTTTTAACTATTTTAATCAGGTCACGTGACTTCTTTTTTCTTTCTGCCTTCAGCATGGCTGGCATACAAATCTGAACACAACAACTGAAACAAAAAGAAGATCCCGCTCCAGGTGTCTACTTCCTAGTGACCTCTCCCCTCTCCAGGCGTGGGTGCGGCTCAATATGCAACCATATGCAAAAACTGAACAAAAAGGGCCGGATGACCGCACTCCAATGAAAACTATTTCTTTATTGTTATAATAAATCCATGCAGCAAGGATAAAACCACACTTATACTTGCTGTATGGATTTATTATAACAATAAAGAAATCGTTTTCAATGGAGTGCGGCCATCCGGACCTTTTTGTTAATTTTTTTCAGCATGGCTGGGTTAAGGGCAGGGCAAAGCTGAAGCAGGTCACATGTCCTGTCACACTGACTCAGCTTTTTTAGGCCCTCCCCTTCAGGCTGCGCAAAGAAGAGTGGAGCTGTAAGTCAAAGATCTGATCAGTACGCCAACACCTTGGGTTTGTGACTGACAGCTCCAGCATGGCCTTAAGAACCTGAAGGATGTCACAGGACATGTGATCAGTTCTAGTTTAGCCCTGCCTCCAACCTGGATCATAGTAAAAATAATTAGAGGATTTCATCCATGGTAAGCCATGTGTACACACAGTTTACTGTAGATTAAATCTCCTACCTAACTAATTTTGCTACAGCTCAGGTTGGGGGCAGGGCAAAACCAGAGTCAGACATGTTAGGCCTAATCAACTCGGCTGATAGCTCCAATCCTCTTTGCAGAACCTGGGGGAGGGATCTAAAAAACTGAGCGCCACAGAACAGGTGACTGACTCTGGTTTAGACCTACCTCTAACCCAGCTGTAGTGAGATTAGTTAGTTACAGGATTTAGAAAAAAGAGCATGTGTATTGTTGGTGGCAGTGGTACAGCAGATTGAGCCTGCAGATTGTTGCCACCACCAACAGTGAACTATAGGTGACCAGCAGGTTACTGCAGAACCTTCTTTATAAATTAGGATTTAAGTTGTAAACAAATGACACAAAAACATTATAGTTATTAGAAAGTTTATGACATTTTTTTTTTTATTACATTTAGTGACACTTTAACTACATTTTTAAATTTTGTGTCCTGCTGGTTTCTTCTCTGAAAAAAAGCTTTTTGTTTTTCTATGTCTTTTGTATTCTGTTTCCTGAATGAGAGTGATTTTTATCAGCTGCTACACTTGAAGTCCTATAATGTGGAAATGTGCAAGGTCTGCATCTCTTTAGAAGTGATTAACCTTTTAGGAGCATCTCACCAGAAATCAAATGTTTGTTGCAGAGGATGTCTAAAATCTGTCGTGTATCTTAGTATAGACTCCTAGGAAAATCAGCCAGCCAATCACATAAGCAGAAAAATACATTTATGGATGAGGGCCATACACCATCTTGTTTACAAGACGCCTCCAGGTTTCCATATTGCATTGAATTTTACAGAAAATTACAGTAATGCAGATTGAAAATGAAAGGTAATTTTTAATAATGTTATATTTCAATATGGATTGTGTCTCAATTATATATGTTGTGTAGCACATCCGCTAAGGAGACACAAATAGAATGGGATCCCCCACCCTGCACAGCCAGGCACACCACATTTTCACAGTGACTCCAGAGTCAGAGAACAGTCCGTGACTCTATTTTTTATTTTTTGTTTTATTGAGGGATATAACTTGAATAGGAATGGGAGAGCATAGGATGCCCACTTGACTTCAAACAAACTTCAGGGACAACTCCTCCTATATACAGCCTCTATATACAGCTCCTCTTCTTCCTCCAAAATATACTTGCTTGCAAATCCCAACTATGTCAACCTGTCGTAGTTTTTGTAGCAAAGGCCCATTACAGGCAGGGACTCGCAGCTCCTATACTTGAAGAGAAGATAGGGTGACACAGCTCACTCTTTCTTAGTACCTCTCTGTGGTCACTGATCCCTGACTTTCATTAGATCTCCCGGAAGTGCTGACCTGCTCCCGCTGCCCTTTTTTTTTCTCCTGTGCCTCCAGGAAGGGTTTCCTCCATGTGTTGTAGGAGGAATCTTCCAGCAACCGAGCCCCAGACCCAAGGTCACCCCCCCCCTGGAAGCCCCTCCTTACTTCCACCTTCCAGCTCTAAAAGCTTCTACCAACTTCCAGACCAGGGGGAAGTGTCAGAGAGAGCTGCCAGATGAGTCATCCAGCCCCTGGGTCACTAAACCCTGACCCAGATTCACAACCCAGGCCTGGCTCTCAGACAAGCCAATTTACCTACACTAAAAACTAGCTCAGTAGCTAGAGGGTACTACAGTTGTATCATATATATTTTTTTGTTGTTGCTATATTTGCCATTTTTTTTTTTCCCCAGAAAGTGGAGTTACCCTTTAATTCTTTCAGAAATTGTTAAAAGTGAACCTTTCTATTTCTCATACATATAAACATAGAGTGCAAAATTCGGGGGTGTCCATAACTACAGAGGAAAGAAAAGGATTAAGTGTGCTAGTGACAATAATGGGGTCTGCTAAGCCCCAAGCTGAATGGGGAGAGTGGGGAAGTTATACTGAACACAGTGGCGCCTTAAGATCTCTATAATATGCAAGTCATCAATGAAGATTTAAATCACATGTCTATGGTGGACTTCATAAAACTCCCGCCAGAACACATGCAGAGAAAGTTGGATGTGAACCAGAGTTGTCATTAATCCTGCTAAAACAGTCCAGAGTTGGGTGTTGTAAACTTCCTTTAACCCAAATCCTCGAAAGACTCTTAATAGAGCTCTATGTAAATACTTTGCAAACAGTTGAAAGCAGTCTAGTGAGGGATACATCTCTGGCAGGCTGTGCCCAGTAACCTATAAAGACATATCTGAATTATTTAAAGCAGAAATGAAAGAATCTTTGCTTCTTTAAGGGCTAACACATTTTAGAACTGCCCTGACTAAATGTGGCAGCATGTGTCACAGATATTTCTTAAAGGTCAGAAGTACTACAGCAGATGCTGTGGATGGTGCCTGTTTCTATTAAACACATGGTGGTAACAACCATTTGTGTGTGTGCTACTGCAGAGTTAACCTGCCCCAGTGATGATCACACCTAGTCTGCTGGCACTTAGATTGTTGTCCTGCAAGCTGGAAAATATCTGTGAAGGGGCGAGGCAGAGGGTGATATCATCACAGTGCTTACTTCAGATGATTGCAAAATGAACAAACATTCTGACCTGGCAGTGAGGAAAGTGAATAGCATTCTGGGGAGCATCACTGGAGGGATCACCACCAGGGTAAAGAGGGTCATGATTCTCCAGACAACACAAATGGTGAACAATCTGAAGGAAACATATCAGGGGAGACATCAGGAAGTTAATACATACAGCCTTGAGTAAGGCCCCTTTCACACTGGGGCGGGAGTCGCAGTGACCGTAAAGAAGCGCTATATTTAGCGCTGCTTTACCGTCGTTTTGCACGCGGGATTCGGCCGCTCGCAGTGTGGTTTTACCCCTGCGAGCGGCCGAAAAAGGGTTAAAATCCCCTGCAGAGCGCTTTGCGGCGGTATTGCCGCGGTATTACCGCAGTGTCCCATTTAAATCAATGGGAAGGAGCGGTATGGGAGCGGTGAATACACCGCTCCTATCCCGCTCCAAAGATGCTGCTAGCAGGACTTTTTTTTTGCCGTCCTGCTAGCGCACCGCTCCAGTGTGAAAGCCCACCGCTTTCACACTGGAGTGAATGGGGCAGTTTTTTTCAGGCGGTATACAGGCGCTATTTTTAGCGCTGTACCGCCTGAAAACCGCCCCAATGTGAAAGGGGCCTTAAGAAGGGAAAGGAGAGACTTTATTAAAACTCTTAAATACATGAAGGGTGTGAACAAGGATCAGCAAAGCTGTGTTTTCATTATGAAGCTCGAGAACACAAGAACATGACTACAAATTAGTAGGAGGAAAACTGATGTTAGAAAATATTTTTCAACTGATAGAGTAGTTGATGCTTGTAAGTTGTAAAAGAATACCGAAAATTGGGACAAATATGGATCTATATTAAAAGGTTAAAAAATCAAAAAATCGATACAAAAGGAACAGACTCAATGGAGTCTGTTCCTTTTGTATCGATTTTTTGATTTTTAGTCTTTTTCTGCTGTCACTCTTCTATGTTTTTGTGATTACTTTCATTATCTGCTACTTTGGCCATTTTCATATGCACTCTTTCTTTTAATAAAAGATGCAGACTAGACAGTGTTATCACTGATATACCGTATATACTCGAGTATATGCCAACCCGAATATAAGCCGAGGCCCTAATTTACCACAAAAAAATGGGAAAAACGTATTGACCCGAGTATAAGCCGAGGGTGAGAAATGCAGCAGCTACTGTAAGTGGAAAAGAGGGTCAACAATGCCCATCTGCCCTGTACATACCTCCCTGTACATACCTCCCTGTGCCCTGTACATACCTCCCTGTACATAACTCCCTGTGCCCTGTACATACCTCCCTGTACATACCTCCCTGTGCCCTGTACATACCTTCTTGTACATACCTCCCTGTGTGCACTGCAGCCTACCTGTGTCAATCTGCATCCTCTGTGTCCTGTGTCGGCATCCTATGTGTCCACCATTGCAGTCTTTCTGTGCAATCTGCATCCTCTTTATCCCTGTATCCCTGTGCGATCTGCATCCTCCTCTGCTATTGCAGTCCCTGTATCTCTGTGCCGATCAGCGTGTAATGGAAAACAGACGGCGGCCATTCCAATATACAAAAGCCGCGCCTCCTCCTGGTCCACGTCCGTGATAGGAGGAACACTCCGTTTTCCCAGCAGTCAGTGTTCAGTGTTCTGCCTATCACGGACATCCTCTCATCCTCGTCCATGAGATGAGAATGACAGGACGTCCGTGATAGGTGGAACACTGAACACTGACTCACTGCTGGGAAAATTAGTGTTCCCCTATCACAGACGAGGAGGAGGCGCGGCTTTTGAACATTGGAATGGCCGCCATCTGTCTACATGATACGCGGATCATGTAGGCAGACGGCGGTGACTCGAGTTTAAGCCGAGTTTAATAACAAAAGGTAGGTGATCTGCAACAAAGTTTGTTAAAGTTATTGAAATGTACATAGATCACCCAGGGGAGAATGTTTTTTTCTCAACAAAAGTGGAGTTACGCTTTAACCTCCCCTGTGTAAGAGGCAAACGCTAAATAGCTCTTACGCGGAGTTTCTGTAAACATCGGCAGATGAAAAGTTTGCTTTAAACACATGGTTAGCAGTAGGATCCAGCACCCTGGTGCTTAAAAAGTACATTGTACCCCGGGTGCATAGGTTGCACATGCCTTCCACTGAATTCTCTATTTATAATTTATCAAATACATGAAGGGCTGTGGCAGCAATAGAAGAACCTCATGGAAGATACATATACTTCTGTTGTCATTAATGTCAGTATACATGTTATACTTTGATTTTATATGTTAAAGCTGCATTCCAGTTGTAGCCCCACAAACTATAGATCCGCCCTATAGCTCTCTGGGGACCCTGATGTAAGGGGGGTGCTCGCTGGGGACTGTCACGTACCTAGGGATGGAGCCCAGAATGCAGGGAGCGGCCCCTCGTATGCCTCTGGCTCGTGAACCCCTGAAGGTGGGAACAGGGGCCCGCGAGTGCAGGGGTGCACAAGTGCCTGGCAGATGGCAGCTGTAGGCTTGACTGGAACCGTGCAGATAACAGGAACACAGGAACTGCAGACAGCACTGTAGGTTCTGAGGTTTGCAGGAACTTCTGGAACAGCAGGCTGAAGAGAACACGTGCTTGAATACTGGAACGCCGGACGTGGTCAGGCAGGCCGGGTCAACACTGGCAGGCAGAGCAGTTACAGGCAGAGGCAGGCACTGGCAGACAGAACAGGTCCAGGCAGAGGCAGGCGGGTTGTCAGAGTACAGGCAGGGTCGGCAACAGACGGGCAACAACAGGACCAGAGGAGCAGGCAGAGAATAGTCAGACAAGCCGGGGTCGGAGGCAGGCAGCAGGCAGGTGTAGTCAGGAACAAGCCGGGAAACAGGAATCAACAGGTACTTAATGATAGCAGGGGTCTCAGGAAACGCTGTAGACCGGACAGCAAGAGGCCTCAGCCACAAGCTTCCTCTTATAGGCTCTTGGGCGCCAATGGCTAATTGACGGCGCGTCGGCGCACACGCGCGCCCGCGCAGCGCCAATGCGCGCCGACAAGCGCTGATTGGGTTTGAAAGAAGTTCTGTGGGCAGGCCCTCCTGGGTCACTAGGATGTCTTCCTTGACATTGCCCCCCCCCAAGGGGCAACCACCGGATGCCCAATTGTGCCATCTTACTGGGATGGGACCTCTTGAAGGCAAGGGTCAGTCTTCTGGCGTGTATGTTGGCCTCCGGTTCCCAGGAGTTCTCCTCGGGTCCATACCCCTTCCATTTTATCAGAAACTGAACCTGGTTACCCCTTCTCCTACAATCCAGGATGGATTCTACTTCGAATTCCATTTCTCCGTTAATGATTACAGGTGCGGGGGGAACGACCTTTCGGTTGGCAAATGGGTCTGGCACCACGGGCTTGAGCAGGGCCACATGAAAGACCGGGTGAATCCGGAAGGACTCCGGTAACTTCAGCTCGTAGGCTACATTGTTGATTCTCCTCACTACGGGGAAGGGCCCCACGAACTTGGGACCTAGTTTTCTGGATGGGCATGCTAATTTTAAATTCAGGGTGGATAACCAGGCTTGGTCTCCAGGTTTGAGGTCAAGCTCCCCTCTTCTCTTTTTATCATAAACCTCCTTGTTGTAACTCTGTGTCCTTGCCATAGTCTCTTGTAGTAGCTTGTTGTTGGACTCCAAAAATTTGAGGTGTTCCTGGGCGGCTGGTACCGGGCACTCCGGAAAGTTGTTCGATAGAAATAGAGGGTGGAACCCGTAATTTGCAAAAAACGGGGATCGCTTAGTGGCTGAATGGACAGAGTTATTATAAGCAAACTCAGCAAGGGGAAGCAGCGGGACCCAGTCATCCTGGGAAAATGAGGAAAAGCAGCGCAGGTACTGCTCCAGCGTTTGATTGGTTCTTTCCGTCTGACCGTTCGTTTGAGGATGGTAAGCAGAGGAGAAAGACAGGTCAATCTTTAGTGACCCACACAGAGCTTTCCAGAACTTAGACGTGAATTGTGACCCCCGATCCGATGTGATATTTGCTGGTATGCCATGGAGCCTCACTATTTCCCTGATGAAGGTCTTCGCCGTCTCGGCGGCAGATGGTGTGCCCCTCATGGGCAGAAAGTGGGACATCTTGGATAGTCTATCCACTACCACAAAGATGGTAGTGCAACTTTCTGAGGGCGGTAGCTCCACAATAAAATCCATGGAGATCATCCTCCATGGTCTCTCCGGGACGGGGAGCGGCTTCAACAACCCCCACGCTCTGGTCTTGCTGCCCTTATTCTGGATGCAGGTAACGCACGCCTCCACATACTCCTTACAGTCCCTTCGCCATTGCGGCCACCAGAACGTGCGCTGGAGCAGATCGGAGGTCTTGTACACCCCGAAATGGCCAGCCAGCATATGGTCGTGGCAAGAGCTGAGGACCGAGGCCCGTGCTTCCTGGGGCACGAAGATCCTGTCCCCGAACCATAAGAGACCATCTCTGGCTAGTAGAGCGGTGTCAGGTGGGAGAGGAGCGCCAGTGGACGCTTGTCTAATCTGGGTAAGTAAGTCCCCCTGGAGTAGGAGGAAATTCCCTGAAGACAGGACAGTGTCTGGGGGCGAAAGGGCTTCAGGCTCGCTGTACATCCGTGACAACGCGTCAGGCTTGGTGTTCTTCGATCCGGGACGGTAAGTTATATGGAACTGGAATCTGGTAAAAAAAAGTGCCCACCTGGCCTGCCGCGGTCTCAGTCTTCTGGCGGCTTTCAGGTATTCCAAGTTCTTATGGTCAGTATAGATAAGAATCGGATGGGTTGCTCCTTCCAGGAGGTAGCGCCACTCCTCGAGTGCCGCCTTGATTGCCAACAACTCCCGATCGCCGACATCGTAGTTCCGTTCTGCCTCTGATAATTTACGTGAAAAAAAGGCGACCGGTGCAAAAGGGCTTTGGGTCCCTGTCTCTGGGAGAGCACTGCCCCCACCGCTATTTCTGAGGCATCCACTTCCAGAATGTATGGCAGGGTGGAGTCGGGGTGTTTCAGGACTGAGGCAGAAACGAACAGGTTCTTCAGCGTGGTGAAGGCCGCCTGGGCTTCGGTGGACCACTGGAACTTGAGACCCTGTTTGGTTAACCTGGTTATGGGGAAATGATGGTGGAGAATCCTCTTATAAATTTTCTATAAAAATTTGCGAAGCCCACAAACCGTTGCACTCCTTTCTTATCGGTGGGGGCTGGCCAATCTAGGATGGCTGAAACCTTCTGAGGGTCCATCTCAATGCCCTCCACGGAGATGATGAGGCCGAGGAAGGGGATACTCCGCTGTTCAAAGACACACTTTTCGGGCTTGGCATAAAGTCCATGGAGTCGTAGTCGTGTCAGTACGTTCTTGACGTGTTCTCGGTGCTCAGCTAGAGAGGAGGAAAAGATTAGAATGTCATCAAGATAAATAACAACAAATAGGTCGAGAAAGTCTCCGAAGATGTCATTCACGAAGTGTTGGAATGTGGCGGGGGCATTACACAGGCCGAAGGGCATAACTAAGTACTCAAAATGCCCGAAGCGTGTGCGGAAGGCAGTTTTCCACTCATCTCCACTCCGTATACGAACAAGGTTGTAGGCCCCGCGAAGGTCCAACTTGGAGAACACTGCTGCAGACCCCAGTCTCTGGAAAAGTTCTGGCACTAGGGGCAGGGGGTAACGGTTTTTAACCGTAATCTTGTTGAGAGCCCGGTAGTCCACGCATGGGCGTAATGAGTGGTCCTTCTTCTCCACAAAGAAGATCCCCGCTCCTGCAGGTGAGGTGTCATCAAGGTAGGTCTTTAATGTCCCCAGTTCCAGTTCAGATAAGGGGAAGATTCTCCCAAACGGGATTTCTGCTCCTGGGAGGAGATCAATGGGACAGTCGTATGGCCTGTGTGGCGGGAGAGTCTCTGCACCCCTCTTGCTAAAGACGTCCAGGAAATGGTGATAAACTTCGGGTACCGCTTGACGGGTTTCGGCCTCAACCTCCAGGCACAGTAGGGAAGCAGGCGCCTCACCGGGTCCAGGTGAACAATGCTGATGACAGTAAGGAGAGGGGAACTCAATCTTCCCTAGGACCCAATCGATCTGCGGGTTATGGGCCCTCAACCAGGGCATGCCCAGTATGATGGGAAATAACGGGGACTTGATGACATCTAAGCACAGCAGTTCTTGGTGAATCCCGGCAATGGTAGCTGGTAGAGGAGAGGTCACGTGGGTTACTGGTCCGGATTTAAGAGCGGACCCGTCGGCCAGGTGTACAGAAAGTTCCTTTGCTCTTGGTCGTAGGGGGATGTGGTACCTGGAGGCGAAGGATAAGTCCAAGAAGCCACTGCATGCCCCAGAATCAATAATTGCGCTGGTTTGGATGTTCCCTTCGGGAAGCTGCAAGACAATGGGAACAGCCAGGTGAGACATAAGGTTAGGTGACACAGGAATACAGGCGGAAGAGATGGAGAAGCACCAATGCGCGCCGACAAGCGCTGATTGGGTTTGAAAGAAGTTCTGTGGGCAGGCCCTCCTGGGTCACTAGGATGTCCTCCTTGACAGGGACCCTAATGTAAGGGGGGTGCTCTCTGGGGACCCTGATGTAAGGGGGTGCTCTCTGGGGACCCTAATGTAAGGGGGTGCTCTCTGGGGACCCTAATGTAAGGGGGGTGCTCTCTGGGGACCCTGATGTAAGGGGGGTGCTCTCTGGGGACCCTGATGTAAGGGGGGGCTCTCTGGGGACCCTGGTGTAAGGGGGGCTCTCTGGGGACCCTGATGTAAGTGGGGGATCCACACTCAGATATGTAAAGATAAATATATAATGTCTGTTCTATATTGTTGTACTTATTCTTTGACTGTTTTGTTTAAAGGAGGGAGGATTGTATTGGGAGCGCTGAAGTGTCAGGTGTGACTGTGTGGCAATGGCAAATGGTTTACATAGCTCACGGCATCACTGGTCAGGTAGAGGGCCCCTTAGCAGAATTTTGCTTAGGGCCCCAGGGAGGTGAGGATCGGCACTGGATATACTTTATTGTCATTGTATACATACAACAACATTTTTCTGGGTACTCTTTACAGCAGCAATAAAACACTTCTCAACAAAACCACACATACATACTCCTAGCACACGCCCACATATCTATTTAAATATATCAAAATATAAAATTTTATTAAAAAATAAATAAAAAAAATATTAGAATTTCACATAAAATTCCTAAAACCCCCATCAAATCATTCTCTGCAGCTATTACCTTTTGTACCACCACCCCGTCCCTTTAGAATGTAAGCTCTACGAGCAGGGCCCTCTTGTACCTTTTGTATTGTACTGTACTGTAATTGTGTTGTCCCCCCCTATACTTTGTAAAGCGCTGCGTAAATTGTTGGCGCTATATAAATCGTGTATAATAATAATAAAACATTGTACCTGATGGGATTATGGACAATACGGCCGTAGGGAAAAAACTATGCTTTAAGCGATTAGTGTGCGTTTTAAGTGTTCTATATCTTTTCCCTGATGGCAATGGGACAAGCACACTGTAACCTGGGTGGGTTGGATCAATACTAATAGCTTTTGCCCACTTTTTTAATCGGCTGGCATATGCTGTGTCCAAATTCGGTAGATCTGTTCCTATGATCCGCTGTGCTGTTTTCACCACATGAGACAGGCACTTCTTATCCTCCGCCCTGCAGCTGGCATACCACACTAAAGCGCAGTGGAGAAGAATACTCTCAATTGTATGATAGAAATTGACCAGAAGCCTTAAGGGCAATCCAGCCTGCTTCAGTCTCCGAAGGAAAAACAATCTCTGCTGCGCTTTTTTCACAAAAAAAAAAATAGTATTTTGAGACCATGACAACTCCCTTGTAATATGCACTCCCAAAAATGCAATAGTGTCCACCCTTTCCACCTCCTCACCACCTATATAAACCGGGCAATGGTTGATCTTTCTTGATCTCCTATAATCCACTATTATTTCTTTAGTTTTTGCCGTATTGAGTATTAAATAATTTTCTCTACACCCCTCAACCAAATGTTGAATTTCCTTCCTATAAGCTGTCTCATCATTATCTCGTATGAGTCCCACTAAAGTGGTGTCATCAGCGAACTTCGCTATAATGTTAGACGCATGTATGGGAGTACAGTCGTGCGTGAACAATGTAAACAGGGCCGGACTTAACACACATCCCTGTGGTACCCCTGTATTCAAAATGCTCCCCGTTCCTCCCTAACTATAGGCTGCAGCTAATTTAGAAAAAAAATGTAATTAAAAATGAGCAAATACTTGCATTCATGCGATGCACTGGGTCCTGAGGCAAAAGAGGAGAAAGTGTCCTTCCTAGTGACATGGGCACTTCTCATGACCTCTCTAGCGGCAGGATGCTCTCATACTCCAAAACTGCAGAGCCGACTTCAAGAAGAGAGGACTGGTCAGCATGGGTGCAGACTGCAGCGCTGGATTACTGGTCTCCAAAAGTGAAAGAGACACTGCCACAAACATGGATTTATGCACTAAAAGACAGATTTTGAAAGTGTAGTTGTTTACAAAAAGGCTTTGAATGTGTAGAATTAAAGGGTAGGAAGGGATGATAAACTTTACCCAGAGATGGGATGTTAAGAATTCTAAATGTGTAATGAATCATTTATAAAACAAAAAAATGTATGGTTTAAGCATAGCAGCAAATGGAAGAGTCTGTCCAAAAATCTCAGCAATTTTTCCAGTTGTGTATGTGTGAACATAATGACATTTAGAAAACATGAAATATAAACCCACTGAACACAATAAATGCCTTTACTGGGAAATGCCTCCAGGTTATAACAAAGCAATAGCAGATTGGAAACTGTATGTACAGTTTGTTTATAGCTATAAAGGGAACAATTGTTGAAAGCATGTATGAAAACAAGCCTAGAGGAAAGACATTCAAGTATGTAAGCCATCTAAAGGGATGGTTGCCTAACAATCAGAACCAAATGAATTTCCCCAGAAAAATAATCTGGATATAACAAATTAAAGTGACTGGCAATACTAAGCGTGCAGAAAGGAGTGGGGACATACTATAATGGCACACCACAAAAATATCCCTCTATGCCAAACAAAACTGCGCCGTACCTGGGGTTGAAGCCAAAATTATTGTATTCACAAACATAATTCTCTTTAATAAAGTAGTAATATGTATTCTAAAAGCACAAATATCCAGCACAATAGTGCATAATTAAAACAATTTAAGCTGATATCCATGTTTCCTGTCATTTTAAATAGTTTGTTTCGACCAAGCTGCTTTAAATTAACTATTTCTTTCACTAAGTGCTGCATTGGCCCTACAGTAAGTGCTGTATGTACTGCATGTAGCTTCAGCGACATACAGTAGTCGAGCATCCTACACTGAGCTGTCAGCGACGGCCTCTCTGTGGAGGTGGGTGCAGATAATGCAGCTCTAGGTAACTCTATGTTACTTCACTTCCCAGGCATTTCCCAGCCTTTGTTTGCTGTTACTTCCACACAGCATCGTTGCTTGAGACCATACTGGATTGGCTGTAGAAAGTGTATGTATAGCGATTTTTGCTTTACAGGGTTAGATAGGTTAGTCTTATGCCCCGTACACACGATCGGACTTTCCGACAACAAAACCGTGGATTTTTGCTCGAAGGGTGTTGGCTCCAACTTGTCTTGCCTACACACTGTCACACAAATGTTGGCCAACAATTACGAATGTGGGAACGTGGTGACGTATAAGACGTACGTGATTTCTCCATTACGAACGCTAGCACTTCCGGCTCGTACTTGATTCGGGGATTTTTAGCAGGACTGCGACATTGTGGCAGACAAAACTGACCCCAAGTGACACTTTTTGGGGATAAGTGACAGTAATACAGGGATCCAGATCCTTAACCCCCTTTTTTCCTAATACAGGGATCAGTGCTAAAAATATTAACTGATCCCTGTATAAATTACACTGGCAGGGAAGGGGTTAACACTGGTGGTGATCAAGGAGTTAAGTGTGTCCTAGGAAAGTGCTTTCTAACTGGGGGGGGGGGGGGGGGGGGGGGGGCAGATGCACTGCAGGAAAGCTACGATCGTGTTTCAGCTTAGCTGAAACACTAGATTTCGCTTTCCCTCACTGACAGATCAGCGATGTGCGTTGTTTACATCGGCACACCACTGATATGTGTCTCTACAGAACGATTGGCTGATTAGCTCCCGCTGTGTCCAATCAGAGCAGGAGCAGTGCTCTGGCGGTGCACGCGTGCCCCAGAAGCCACGTGCAAAAAATCACGTACAGGTACGTGATTTTGCGCAGCCAGGCCATCCTGCCACAGTATATGTACGGTGGGTGGTCCGGAATCAGTTAAAGTGATTGTAACGTCAGAAGGTTTTTTTATCTTAATGCATTCTATGCATTATGATAAAATGCCTTCTGTGTGCAGCAGCCTTCCTCGGCCCCCCTAATACTTACCTGAGCCCCATCTCTGTCCAGAGATGTCCATGAGTGTCTCGGCCATCTGGGACTCTCCCTCATGATTGGCTGAGACACAGCAGAGGTGTCATTGGCTCCTGCTGCTGTCAATCAAAGTCAGTTAGCCAATCAGGAGCCAATCAGGAGAGAGAGGAGGCAGGGCCGAACCGCAGCTCCGTGTTAGAATGGACACACAGAGCTGTGACTCGGCTCGGGTGCCCCCATTGCAAGCTGCACTAAACAGGAGGGAGGGTCCAGGAGCACAGAAGAGGCCCCTGAGAAGAGGAGGATCTGGGCTGCTCTGTGCAAAACCACTGCACAGAGCAGATACAGTAAGTATGACATGTTTGGTATTTTTATAGAAAAAAAAGGAGACTTTACAATCACTTTAAGATATCTAGAGCTTGAATTTCAAAGAATTGTGCAAGCCATTTAGCTTGCAGGAGAGTGAAAAAAGAATCTGTCAATTCCCACATCCATGTAAACAAATCCATGTAAACAGTGTGGATGGAGAAATCTCTATTGTATTCAGGAAGCTGTGGCACCCATGGATGTTTGTGCTACCAAACATTGACTGTATCTGATAGGATGCGATCACTGTTTGAACAATATTTTTCCAAACAGGTCTGTCAACTTTCGTTGTGATGAGTGGTGCTTGAAGGGACACCCATGGCTCAATTTTCATCTGATTCATCAGGAATCATCAATAATTTGAGCCATTTTTGGCTAAACTTAGGTTCTGTTATATAATGCAAACTAACCTTGGGAAAGTTCTACAAACTCTTGGAAAAAAATGTATTCCAAAGCAAGGGGCGTTTTTAAATCTGTCTACTTGCATACAGATTCAATCGATTTTTCTTTAGATAATCAATACTTTGTTTTGGTAAATCTAAAGCATATTGTACAGAGATTATAGAACTGGATTGTAACATGTATGGCTAAGTTTATTGTGAATCGAAATATGGCTTATTGCAACAGCTTGATAATGTGATAAGTGTCAACCTGTCCATAGAGTATAACCAGCATATTAGAATAGATACAAATTGTACAGATACAATTTACTGGGAATTCCTTAGGTCCTTGATAAAAAAAAAAAACACTTTCTACATAGTTACAGTGGCATTTATCTGATCCTCTATTCTTGGTGGATGTTTTTTAATTTCTTTGAAGCAGCTATATGAACTTGGATTTACAAATTAATGATTCCCATCAGATATGATTGGTGGTGGAACTTTATACAGTGAGGGGCAGCAACATGATAAGTAATAAATAGACGGCTAGAAAGGGACAGGGGACATTGGGGGTTATTTACGAAAGCCAAATCCACTTTGCACTACAAGTGCACTTGGAATGTTGTAAATTCCGATCCTGTGTACACAATTCCGATGCACAAAGTTCCACGTAAGCTCGGAATCAAGCAGAAGAGCCGCACTGGCTATTGAAATTCATTTTCTTGGCTCGTTGTACGTGTTGTACGTCACCGCGTTCTTGACGTTTCGAATTTCCGACAAGATTTGTGGGACCGTGTGTCTGCAAGACAAGTTTGAGCCAACATCCGTCAGAAAAAAAACATGGATTTTGTTGTCGGAAAATCCTTTCGTGTGTACAGGGCATAAGACTTCTCCTGCAGGGAAGCAACAAAAATCATTTTGAGGGTGCGCCTGTCCAGGATATGCCATTGGGAGCCAGATTTTTTTCAGCATACCTGGGTAAAAAACATTTGAGATTGTTGGGCAGTAATGACCATCACCATGGGACACCATTGGAATAGGGTCAATTACCAGACAATCATTTTCAGGCTAACAGGCTCCAATCTTCAATAGACAGGTTGCTTGGAGGAAGTAGTCGCCACGCTCCTACAGAAAGGTCTCTACAAATAATATCTATCAAAAAGGGGCAAAATTTGTAAATTTGTAGAACTAGCAAGTGAAAAGGCCTGACATTCTTTACCTCCAGAACATGCGTAAGTCCTTCAGTTCCTGCAGTTCAGTCTTAATAGAGGCTTAGGTTCAAGTACATTGAAAGTTCACATCTCAGCCTTGTCCACCATGACAGGAACAAAATGGGCTATTGATCTCTTGGTAATTCAGTTCAATAAAGTTACTAAAAAAAACAACTTTTCCTAATTGGGACCTTGCCCTTAAAGCCCTATCTAGGCCTCCATTCTATACATCTGAATCGGCCACTCTCTGGGATCTGACTTTGAAAGTGTAACTTGTAGTGGCAATAACCTACACCATGAGGGTCTCAGAATTGCAAGAACCACATGACCATGCTTCCTCCTTCAGTAACGCCTTACTGGCAAAAAAGACTCACATGTGCTTCTCATTGGATAGCATGGTCATGTGGCTAAACTGACCAATTAAAACTTTCCATTGCAAGCATTATAATGGATACTCTCCCTGGGCCTGCTTATTGTGATGTACCGGCTGCTGTACTTAGTCTGTTAAATGAAGTTGACAAATAACAGACTTACTAGCCGGATTAACATATGAAATTAAAAGAAAAAAGGTCCTAAAAATAGGAAACTAATACAGCCATCACACTTTAAAATTTTGGTAAGCTACAGTATATTATTTTTTTGTTTTTGGGTTTAATACCACTTTAACAAGAGCAAGTATGGTGATAACTCAAAATGTTGTATGTTCTAAAACTTCCAGTCCTGATGAAACTATGACAAATAAGTAGCTTCCCTAGCGTGGCCACAGACAGAAATAAATAAAAAAAAGGAATATAGGATTTAGCCTTTCAGTACTCTGACAATCTAAAACTAAAATAAAAAAAGTTTTGACTTTATGTATATTTTTATGTTGAGAATTTCAGACTCTGTAAATTGCCAACTGTTTTGGCAGACAAATTTGGGGGTTAGCTTTATTTGAATACAGGTGTGCATGCAGTGAAGCTGCATCACCAGTTTTATGCCTTCATGCATAACAGGACATATGACATGGACAGGATCTCATGCTTGAAACTGAGAAATCAGTGGTGCATGGAGTCTTAGGAAAAATTTGTTAAAGGAGAAGTATGGCTTTTTTTTTTTTAAGAATCATACTTACCTAGCTGAATGCAGCATCGGTCCAATGCTGCATCTTTCCCTCGCCGGCTCTAACACTGAGAACCAAGCGATCAAGCACCACCAATCGCTCAGTTCTCAGGGCTCCCTGAGCAGAAAGCTGGTGATTGTTAGTCACCACTCTCTCCTCCTCTGCTCCTCCCTCGCTCACTGAATCGTTGGGATGTGGAGGGGCGAGTGCGGCCAGCTCAGGCTCTCAGCGGCTCACTGAGAGGCTGAGCCGGTGCCGGGTCAAGGCACGTGGGTGGATCCAGACTTTATTGTCGCAATTTTGTCTGAGCCTGGACTAGCTCAGTGACGTCAGCCAACAGTAGGCTTTAGTCTGCTGAAAATGGGTCACAGGAATGCAGGATGAACTGTGATCCTGTGTTCCATAGAAGTACAGCCAAAGGAGCTTTGGCTGTACTTCTCTTTTAACTACTTCTGGACCGCCTTCCGCACATTTACTGCGGCAAGGCCGCCTGGCTGCGCTAAATGACTTACCTGTACATCACTTTGTGACCATTGCTAGAAAAAAAAAATTCCATAAAAATATGCCATAGTTTGTAGACGCTATGACTTTTGTGCAAACCAATCAATATACTCTTATTGGGATTTTTTTACCAAAAATATGTAGCACAATATATATTGGCCTAAATTGATGAAGAAATTAGATTTTTAACATTTTATTGGGTATGTTTTTATAGCAGAAAGAAAAAAAATATTGTTTATTTTTTTTCAAAATTTTCGCTATTGTTTTGTTTATAGCACAAAAATAAAAACCGCAGAGGTGATCAAATACCCACAAAAAGAAAGCTCTATTTGTGGGAAAAAGACATAAAATGTTGTGTGATGCATCACATGATCACGCTATTGTCAGTTAAAGTAACGCAGTGCCATATTGCAAAAAATGGCCTGGTCATTAAGGTGGTAAAACCTTCCAGGGCTGAAGTGGTTAAGCTAAACCTGGGGCACTTGGCAAACTAGCATATTGAATTTTCATTTAGATACTAGGGTTGCTATACTAAAGGAGTAAAAGCTGTTCACTTAGCAAAATTAATATTCACTTGGAAAAGTTTTCTAACTCTAAGGGAACAATCTATTTTCCTTTAATAAATCAACCCCACTACATGCTATGACATCCTTGACCTTATACGCCAAGGAAGATAATAATAAATAAGTATTCATTATGACATACCAGAGCATTACCTAAGTATTAGTGTCCACACAAATGTATACATATTTGTTCTTTATATTTAAGTTAATTAATAGAACAAGGTTTGCAGCATCTCTCCACCAAAACACGCAAGCATGTTCTGTAAAAGTCACATGTTTGGTTTATATTCAGAAACCACGAGAATATCTGGAAATGAATACTGCTGAGAGCTGAAATGTCCCTGCTGAGCAAAAAACTAATAAAATAAGTTATTAGTGAAGTCTGGCCTGATGTCTGGCATTATTGTTGTGGCATGGTTGGCTTAATTAAATTATAGGTCTTTTACTGGACTAATTGGTTAATAAGGTTCTCATTGGTAGATATTTCTAGGGATATTGTTTATAAAGGGATAATGGGGGTTATTTACGAAAGGCCAATCCACTTTGCACGGCAAGTGCACTTGGAAGTGCAGTCACTGTAGATCCGAGGGGACCACGCAAGGAAAATAAAAAACAGCATTTTTGCTTGTACATGAATGGATGATAAAATTCAGCAGAGCTTCCCCTCATTTCAGAGCTTCCCCTCATATCTACAGAGACTGCACTTCCAAGTGCACTTGTAGTGCAAAGCGGATTTGGCTTTCGTAAATAACCCCCAATGTCCCCTGTCCCTTTCTAGCCGTCTATTTATTACTTATCATGTTGCTGCCCCTCACTGTATAAAGTTCCACCACCAATCATATCTGATGGGAATCATTAATTTGTAAATCCAAGTTCATATAGCTGCTTCAAAGAAATTAAAAAACATCCACCAAGAATAGAGGTTCCATCAGATAAATGCCACTGTAACTATGTAGAAAGTGTTTTTTTTTTATCAAGGACCTAAGGAATTCCCAGTAAATTGTATCTGTACAATTTGTATCTATTCTAATATGCTGGTTATACTCTATGGACAGGTTGACACTTATCACATTATCAAGCTGTTGCAATAAGCCATATTTCGATTCACAATAAACTTAGCCATACATGTTACAATCCAGTTCTATAATCTCTGTACAATATGCTTTAGATTTACCAAAACAAAGTATTGATTATCTAAAGAAAAATCGATTGAATCTGTATGCAAGTAGACAGATTTAAAAACGCCCTTGCTTTGGAATACATTTTTTTCCAAGAGTTTGTAGAACTTTCCCAAGGTTAGTTTGCATTATATAACAGAACCTAAGTTTAGCCAAAAATGGCTCAAATTATTGATGATTCCTGATGAATCGGATGAAATTTGAGCCATGGGTGTCCCTTCATCTCATCACAACAAAAGTTGACAGACCTGTTTGGAAAAATATTGTTCAAACAGTGATTGCATCCTATCAGATACAGTCAATGTTTGGTAGCACAAACATCCAAGGGTGCCACAGCTTCCTAAATACAATAGAGATTTCTCCATCCACACTGTTTACATGGATTTGTTTACATGGATGTGGGAATTGACAGATTTTTTTTTTCACTCTCCTGCAAGCTAAATGGCTTGCACAGTTCTTTGAAATTCTTTTCTGTAAAAATACCAAACATGAGCAGGCCAGATCCTCCTTTTCTCAGGGGCCTCTTCTGTGCTCCTGGACCCTCCCTCCTGTTTAGTGCCCCCACAGCAAGCAGCTTGCAATGGGGGCACCCGAGCCGAGTCACAGCTCTGTGTGTCCATTGTAACAGGGAGCTGCGGTTCGGCCCTGCCTCCTCTCTCTCCTGATTGGCTAACTGACTTTGATTGACAGCAGCAGGAGCCAATGACACCTCTGCTGTGTCTCAGCCAATCATGAGGGAGAGTCCCAGATGGCCGAAACACTCATGGACATCTCTGGACAGAGATGGGGCTCAGGTAAGTATTAGGGGGGCCGAGGAAGGCTGCTGCACACAGAAGGCTTTTTATCATAATGCATAGAATGCATTAAGATAAAAAACCTTCTGACGTTACAACCACTTTAACTGATTCTGGACCACCCACCGTACATATACTGTGGCAGGATGGCCTGGCTGCGCAAAATCACGTACCTGTACGTGATTTTTTGCACGTTGCTTCTGGGGCACGCGTGCACCACCAGAGCGCTGCTCCTGCTGTGATTGGACGCAGCGGGAGCTAATCAGCCGATCTTTCTGTAGAGACACATATCAGCGGTGTGCCGATGTAAACAACGCACATCGCTGATCTGTCAGTGAGGGAAAGCGAGATCTAGTGTTTCAGCTAAGCTGAAACACGATCGTAGCTTTCCTGCAGTGCATCTGCCCCCCCCCCCCCACAGTTAGAAAGCACTTTCCTAGGACACACTTAACCCCTTGATCACCACCAGTGTTAACCCCTTCCCTGCCAGTGTCATTTATACAGGGATCAGGGAATTTTTTTAGCACTGATCCCTGTATTAGGAAAAAAGGGGGTTAAGGTCTGGATCCCTGTATTAGGAAAAAAGGGGGTTAAGGTCTGGATCCCTGTATTAGTGTCACTGGTCCCCAAAAAGTGTCACTTGGGGTCAGATTTGTCTGCCACAATGTCGCAGTCCTGCTAAAAATCCCCGAATCAAGTACGAGCCGGAAGTGCTCGGTCTTGTAAAACTAGTGTTCGTAATGGAGATATCACGTACGTCTTGTACATCACCACATTCCCACATTCGTAATTGTTGGCCAACATTTGTGTGACAGTGTGTAGGCAAGACAAGTTGGAGCCAACACCCTTCGAACAAAAATCCACGGTTTTGTTGTCGGAAAGTCCGATCGTGTGTACGGGGCATAAGACTAACCTATCTAACCCTGTAAAGCAAAAATCGCTATACATACCTTTTCTACAGCCAATCCAGTATGGTCTCAAGCAACAGATGCTGTGTGGAAGTAACAGCCAACAAAGGCTGGGAAATGCCTGAGCTGCATTATCTGCACCCACCTCCACAGAGAGGCCGTCGCTGACAGCTCGGTGTAGGATGCTTGACTACTGTATGTCGCTGAAGCTACATGCAGTACATACAGCACTTACTGTAGGGCCAATGCAGCACTTAGTGAAAGAAATAGTTAATTTAAAGCAGCTTGGTCGAAACAAACTATTTAAAATGACAGGAAACATGGATATCAGCTTAAATTGTTTTAATTATGCACTATTGTGCTGGATATTTATGTGCTTTTAGAATACATATTACTACTTTATTAAAGAGAATTATGTTTGTGAATACAGTAATTTTGGCTTCAACCCCAGGTACGGCGCAGTTTTGTTTGGCATAGAGGGATATTTTTGTGGTGTGCCATTATAGTATGTCCCCACTCCTTTCTGCACGCTTAGTATTGCCAGTCACTTTAATTTGTTATATCCAGATTATTTTTCTGGGGAAATTCATTTGGTTCTGATTGTTAGGCAACCATGCCTTTAGATGGCTTACATACTTGAATGTCTTTCCTCTAGGCTTGTTTTCATACATGCTTTCAACAATTGTTCCCTTTATAGCTATAAACAAACTGTACATACAGTTTCCAATCTGCTATTGCTTTGTTATAACCTGGAGGCATTTCCCAGTAAAGGCATTTATTGTGTTCAGTGGGTTTATATTTCATGTTTTCTAAATGTCATTATGTTCACACATACACAACTGGAAAAATTGCTGAGATTTTTGGACAGACTCTTCCATTTGCTGCTATGCTTAAACCATACATTTTTTTGTTTTATAAATGATTCATTACACATTTAGAATTCTTAACATCCCATCTCTGGGTAAAGTTTGTCATCCCTTCCTACCCTTTAATTCTACACATTCAAAGCCTTTTTGTAAACAACTACACTTTCAAAATCTGTCTTTTAGTGCATAAATCCATGTTTGTGGCAGTGCCTCTTTCACTTTTGGAGACCAGTAATCCAGCGCTGCAGTCTGCACCCATGCTGACCACTCCTCTCTTCTAGATGTAGGTTCTGCAGTTTTGGAGTATGAGAGCATCCTGCCGCTAGAGAGGTCATGAGAAGTGCCCATGTCACTAGGAAGGACACTTTCTCCTCTTTTGCCTCAGGACCCAGTGCATCGCATGAATGCAGATTTAGGTAAGTATTTGCTCATTTTTAATTACATTTTTTTTCTAAATTAGCTGCAGCCTATAGGTAGGGAGGAACGGGGAGCATTTTGAATACAGGGGTACCACAGGGATGTGTGTTAAGTCCGGCCCTGTTTACATTGTTCACGCACGACTGTACTCCCATACATGCGTCTAACATTATAGCGAAGTTCGCTGATGACACCACTTTAGTGGGACTCATACGAGATAATGATGAGACAGCTTATAGGAAGGAAATTCAACATTTGGTTGAGGGGTGTAGAGAAAATTATTTAATACTCAATACGGCAAAAACTAAAGAAATAATAGTGGATTATAGGAGATCAAGAAAGATCAACCATTGCCCGGTTTATATAGGTGGTGAGGAGGTGGAAAGGGTGGACACTATTGCATTTTTGGGAGTGCATATTACAAGGGAGTTGTCATGGTCTCAAAATACTATTTTTTTTTTGTGAAAAAAGCGCAGCAGAGATTGTTTTTCCTTCGGAGACTGAAGCAGGCTGGATTGCCCTTAAGGCTTCTGGTCAATTTCTATCATACAATTGAGAGTATTCTTCTCCACTGCGCTTTAGTGTGGTATGCCAGCTGCAGGGCGGAGGATAAGAAGTGCCTGTCTCGTGTGGTGAAAACAGCACAGCGGATCATAGGAACAGAGCTACCGAATTTGGACACAGCATATGCCAGCCGATTAAAAAAGTGGGCAAAAGCTATTAGTATTGATCCAACCCACCCAGGTTACAGTGTGCTTGTCCCATTGCCATCAGGGAAAAGATATAGAACACTTAAAACGCACACTAATCGCTTAAAGCATAGTTTTTTCCCTACGGCCGTATTGTCCATAATCCCATCAGGTACAGTGTTTTATTATTATTATACACGATTTATATAGCGCCAACAGTTTACGCAGCGCTTTACAAAGTATAGGGGGGGACAACACAATTACAGTACAGTACAATACAAAAGGTACAAGAGGGCCCTGCTCGTAGAGCTTACATTCTAAAGGGACAGGGTGGTGGTACAAAAGGTAATAGCTGCAGAGAATGATTTGATGGGGGTTTTAGGAATTTTATGTGAAATTCTAATATTTTTTTTATTTTTTTTTAAATAACATTTTATATTTTGATATATTTAAATAGATATGTGGGCGTGTGTTAGGAGTATGTATGTGTGGTTTTGTTGAGAAGTGTTTTATTGCTGCTGTAAAACAGTACCCGGAAAAATGTTGTTGTATGTATACAATGACAATAAAGTATATCTATCTATAGTTTGTGGGGCTACAACTGGAATGCAGCTTTAACATATAAAATCAAAGTATAACATGTATACTGACATTAATGACAACAGAAGTATATGTATCTTCCATGAGGTTCTTCTATTGCTGCCACAGCCCTTCATGTATTTGATAAATTATAAATAGAGAATTCAGTGGAAGGCATGTGAAACCTATGCACACGGGGTACAATGTACTTTTTAAGCACCAGGGTGCTGGATCCTACTGCTAACCATGTGTTTAAAGCAAACATTTCATCTGCCGATGTTTACAGAAACTCAGCATAAGAGCTATTTAGCGTTTGCCTTTTGTAAGGACAGAATTGTCATGCGCTTGAACATGTGTCAGGAGACTTAATTGACTTATTTTACAAAGCTAACAAAACAGGATGAGAATTTTTTATTTAATAAAATGATGTATATTTTCAGATGGGTTCAAGAAAATTTGAAAAACACACTCACATGACTGAAAATAAAGATCTTTATTCTTGTGTAAAGGTTTCAAAATTTTTCCCAAGGACAACATTTGGTTGATATTTGGTGCCAGATATATGTTGTAGGCATGACCTGCATCGTGTGCACCTTATAACATCAGGAGGGTGGGGGCCAACCTGCACAAATTAATCCTCATCATAACCTAAATGGTACATTACATTTTGATATGGATTCATTTGTGCATAAGAATTTTAGCTGCCTTTACATCTGAAAACCAGGCTACTGAAGACATTTCTTTTCTATTGGTCAGACTCAGCACAACAAGTATGGTAATCCATTGTGATGGTGAGATCTTACATATATGGCTAGGCTAGGCAAGTAACTGCCTATATCTTGTGGAAGACTACACAGGGTGAAATTTCCCCAGCAGCCAGCACTTAATCCTGCCAATCTGCAAAGAGAACCTAGCTAAAGCCATTTAGATTGAACCAAATTGCCATATCCAGCCTCGTCTGTGAAGTTTGTCACTGTGAGCATCTGAGCTGAGACATACAGTATTTATTAGACATGTGCACACTGAAATATTTCATTTCGGAATTTCGTTTTCGTCCGAAAAATACATTTAGTTACTCCCGAAATTAGTTTTTATTTATTTTATTTTGTTAAAAAATGGATTTGTCCGAAAATCCAAAATAATTAAGGTCAAATCTGTCATCGAAGGCTTATGGTGTCTGTCGAATGTTCTAAGAAGATTTGACAGAGCAGCTAAACTGTACGACGAAGCAATCGTACATTTCCGGTCGAATGTTCCGCCTACAAGCTATAGTAGAATTCTAATGTTGTATAACACTAGTAATAATTATATTTATTAAATATTATTACTAGCCAACCAACATTAGGATTCTTCTATAGCCTATGGGCAGAGCATTTGACCATAAATGTCCGCTCGTGGAGACTGCTTCGTAGAATCTTCATGTCAAATCTTTTCTCTCTATGTCGAATAATCTTGGACTAATACAGTTATGCCCCATACACACGGTCGGAAAATCCGACCACAAAATCCATCTGATTTTGTCCGACGGATTTAGTCCGACACTGGTGTTGCATACACACGGTCGGACAAAGTTGTCGGAAAATCCGATCATTCTGAACGTGGTGACGTTTGTTGCCTACGACGGGACTAAGTAGAGGCTAGTAGCCAATAGCTTTGGTCTTGTAATGTGATCTGAGCATGCGTGGCACTTTGTCCATCGGAATTCGATACACACGATCGGAATTGGTGTGATCGGACTTTGTTGTCGGAAAATCTATCCAGCAGGAGATAGAACTTTGTCCGTAGGACAATCCGATGGAAACTGTCCGATGGTGCCTACACACAGTCAGAATTTCCGACAACATTGTCCGATAGGACAGAATCCATCGGAAAATCCGACCGTGTGTATGGGGCTTTAGGTTAGGCACATTCAACCTTTTTTGCTATTGTCTCTATAATGTAGAATCTTTTCTATGTCGAATATTATCTCTCTATGTTGAATCTTTTCTCTCTATGTCGAATCTTTTCTCTCTATGTAGAATCATTTTGAACTAATAGAGCTGAGGTTCGGCACATTCGACCACAGGTTCGAAGGACACAGATTGCTATTGTCAGCGTCATGTCGAAGCTCCTATCTATAACGAAAATGAAAATAAAGCATTTGTTTATGTCGGATCTTTTGGTTTTCAGACTAACGAAACTACCCGAAATTCGGCCGAAAATGCATTCGGACGAAAACGAATGCACATGTCTAGTATTTATACAAGGATGGATACATTGAGATCAACATTACCAAAAGTTAGCCCTATCCCCTTTAAAAGTACAGCAACACAAAAGAGGATCATGACCAGAATTTATACATTGGAAGCTACATAGATCCATTTGTGCTGCTCCCATGATGGTGTCTTCCATCACAAATATAAGAAAACAACTACAGTAATACCTTGGGTTTATGAGCATAATTCGTTCCAGAAGAATGCTTGTAACTCAAAGCACTCGTATATCAAAGCGAGTTTCCCCATAGGAAATAATGGAAACTCAGATAATCCGTTCCACAGCCACTGCTTGTCTATGCAGTACCGCATTTGGCCAGAGGTGTGGGGGCACCGGACAGTGTCTCCGAGCGTCTCCGACTGTCTCTGAGTGTCACCGGCACCCCCGCACCACGCACATCTGGCCAAATGCGGTACTGCGCACCCCAGCGGCTTGAATCCTGCTCGTCTCAGCTAGTATTGCGAAATACTCGTAAACCACGTTACTCGCAATCCGAGGTTCCACTGTATTATAATGCAAATTCAGTGGTGGTCCAAACATTTGTCAATTAATGAAACAAAAAGGTTTAGAGCAAGACATCTCTACATAAATCTGCGTATACATGAAGACATTTTTGTTTTTTTGCTAATTATTTAGAAAATGTACAAGAAATGATTACTGGTAAAGACAAGGCTTTCACTGCATTTTTTGAATCACTGTGATTATAATACAATTAATGGCACAGACACAGAGATATATGACAGAGATATATGCTTCATATTATAGTTAAGTCAAGATTTTTTACATTTTTGTTTCCTAATTTCTGAATTTGTTCTCTACAGATGATGACATTCTTAACTAAGCTATGTAAAATCTTGCCTGTGTCTGTGAAGATAAACTAGCACGATGTAAAGCTACTCCAAAATGAATTCACCCCCACAATACAAATTAGTGCACAGTGATATAACTTCAGAGAAATAAAACGGGAGATTAGCACTTTGTCAAATAGACACTTTAATTGGAATTTCAGTTCTTTTGTTATCAACCTATTTGGATTAATCTGTTTTGCTGTCTGTTTGTGCTAAGGTGATGTTACACAAGCCCATTATATTGAATATATGTCTGCTAATCATGCTCATCGCAGTCCTGCTGAACTGTAGCTTTTAGAAATTTGAATGCTTGTAGATGTTTCAGAATTCAGAAATATGAATGTTTTAAAACTTTTTGGAAAAAGTACCTTTCATGTCGTTTTGCATATAATTTATTTCTTCTCTTTCAACATAGCGATGTTATCGCTAATAGATTTATATTTAGCTCAAGATATCTGGCTGCCGTTAAAAGATAAGATAAAACTACATTTGACTTTTAATCAGGTTGCTCGTAAAAACAAATTTCGAATCTATGGACTTAAACAGCTTACATAGTCTCAGTTTAGAACAAAACATGTCTTTTACAAATAACAGGTAACAATTATTTTATAATATTGGGTTATGACCCCCTGTAGTCCTTTCAATATTTCTAGAGCTGGGGTGTCCAACCTTTCGACCTACCTGGGACACATTGGAAGAAGAGGAATTGTCTTGGGCCACACATAAAATACCCCAACAATAAGGTTAGCTAATGAGTAGAAAAAGTCAGGCAGTTCACCAATTAACAATCACTTATATAGATAATGTACCTATCTGAGTAATATTTTTTCTTGAACATTCTTTCTTCATCCACAACTTTTCTCTTTGTGGTTCTATTTTCTTTTGTGATGTGGAAGCCATGCTAGAATTAAAAAAAATAATAGATAAGGGGGTAGGATTTCAACTATTTACAGTATGTGCTGTGGTAGGGAGGTTGTGGGCAGGGGGCTTAGGTGGGGTGGAACTGAAATCGGGGAGGGCGCAGCCATGTGACATTCACTTGCCTGGCGCTATCAGGAATCGTTGCCTTCGCTGATGCTGGGGCTATTACAAACTTGGAGAAAAGAGAGAGAGCAGCGCCGCTCTAAAGCCCCATATTCACGGTCGGACTTTTTCATGGATTCTGTCCGATCGGACAATGTTGTTGAAAAATCAGACCGTGTGTATGCACCATCGGACAGTGTACGTCGGATTGTCCGACGGACAAAGTCTTATCTCCTGCTGGAAAGATTTGCCGACAACACGGTCCGATCACACCAAATCCGATCGTGTGTACGGTTGTCCGACCGGACAAAGTGCTACGCATGCTCAGATCACATTACAAGACCAAAGCTATTGGCTACTAGCCTCTACGTAGTCCCGTCGTAGGCAACAAACGTCACCACGTTCAGAATGATCGGATTTTCCGACAACTTTGTCTGACCGTGTGTACGCAAAACCAACATCAGACAAAGTGTGACGGACATGGTCCGACGGACCTGGTCCTCGGATAATCCGCGCGTGTGTATGGGGCTTTAGAGTAGTGGGTCTGATTACAGTGGGAACTGTATGTGAAAATAAAAAGAAAGTATGTACTCACACTTTGTTTAAAAATATCAGGCACGTAGCGGTATCTTTATTTTGTCTGAAGTCCTCGACCGTCCTCCGGTGTCATGGCTATGGTGGGGAAACTCACGGTCCCTTGCGTCTCGTGGTTGCGAGGTGAGTGCGCCCCAAAAAATCCCCCCCGCACAAAAATACCCTACCACCTTTTTCGAAACACCCCTCCCCCACTCCAAAGGACCAGCCCTTGTAAAGTGTGTTTATATATATATATATATACATGCTTGCAAAAAATCTAATATAAACCATAAAACCTCCCAAGTCCCCCCCCCTTCTTATTTTTACCGGTCACCAACAGTCATCAGAGCAAGCGTCACTTCCCTCCTCCATCACACCATTTCCATCTCTTTCATTTTTCCCCCCATCATCTACATATATATATATATATATATATATATATATATATATATATATACGTCTTTTTACATGTGTATATATATATATGTACACTTTCATGGAATTTCTCCTTATTATCTAAAAACATCATTTTTTTTTTTTTTTATATATATATAACTTTCATATGAATTTTACTTGTACAGATTTTATATAGATTTTTTAATACAGCTCTTTAATACAACATTTTAATCACTTCCTATTCTTTCTCATTCTGATCACATCTATATCTCCATTCTGCAGCACACTCCAATTGCCCACATTATTTCATGCATACTATAAACTCTCCCCTATATATAAATAATATATCCTCCATTTTCCACCCATCATCTTTCACCCCTTTCGCCATCCTTCCTTTTTATTATTTTTTATACCTCACCTCATCCTCACCTCATCCACACTACTGTCATTCTATAATAATTCTATTGACCCACCAAACTACAATCCCCAGCAGCCCTCTCTCTCCCAGTCCCGCCCACACTCACATTCCCTTCCCTTCCTCATGATTGCTTCCACATCATCACCTTCCCCCCCCCCCCCCCCCTGCTCTTGCTGCTACACACATTTTTAACAGTCAAAACATCTCAGCACAAATTATGTTACCAAACATGAATGATCCTTTTAAACTTCTCACAACACCTCTAATACATGATCAGCGTTGGCCAATTTTAAAGTTTTTAACGTTTTTTAAAGTATAAAGATAGATACCGCCCCCATTTTTATTTATTTTTTTATTTTTTTCCTCCCACACTCCCCCTTCCCCCTTCAACCACTATAAATATGTGTCTACAAGCTGCAGCTGTTTACACCGCCTGATGAAGGAGCACGCATGCTCCGAACGCGAGCGCTTCCAACCACGCCTACCAACGTTATCAATCCTGCTGACGTGCCTATCCTGGGACGCACTCACCTCGGAACCACGAGACGCAAGGGACCGTGCGTTTCCCCACCATAGCCATGACACCGGAGGACGGCCGAGGACTTCAGACAAAATAAAGATACCGCTACGTGCCTGATATTTTTAAACAAAGTGTGATTACATACTTTCTTTTTATTTTCACATACAGTTCCCACTGTAATCAGACCCACTACTCTTAGAGCGGCGCTGCTCTCTCTCTTTTATCCTCTACACCAGAGTCTCTTCTGCTCTATGGAGCCGGCTGCCGCATCTTACAAGCACACACTGTTACTCCTGGACTGAGAAAAAAACTGTCCAAAAAACACATCACAGTGTTTCTCCCCTTCAGCCCCCACTCTCTCTCGCCCACCCTCAGTGTCACTCCATCTGTGACCCCCCATACTCGCTCATCACTAGCTGTCGTCGGCGCTCCATCCTCCCCCTCTCCACTCTATTACAAACTTGGCAGCTCCAGCATCCCACCAAAAGTGCCTGTGCCTAGACTCTCATTGTTGGTCACCTTGGCTGCTATGCTTGCAGAGCATCCCAGGCATCTCTCCATACGTGCATGTGGCTAGCTTATCCCTGTCGACTGCCATGGCTTCTATGCTTGCATGGAATCCCTTCAGACATGCCTGGGCAGCATGCTGAACTCTCTTGGACTTCATGCGGCCCACGATTTTGAAAAAAATACACAATATTTTGTACTTTTTGCTATAATAAATATCCCTAATTTTTTTTCAAAAAAGCTAATTTTTTCCTCAGTTTAGGCCGATATGTATTCTTCTACATATTTTTGGTAATAAAAATCACAATAAGCGTATAGTGATTGGTTTGTACAAAAGTTATAGTGTCTACAAAATAGGAGAAAGATTTATGGAATTTTTATTATTATTATTTTTTTACTAGTAATGGCAGTGATTTTTATCGGAACTTGTTTGGAACCATTGACAATTATACAGCGATCAGTACTATAAAAATGCACTGTGTAAATGTAGGGGGCGATCAAGGGGTTAACTGTGTTCCCTAGTGTGTGTTCTAACTGTAGGGGGATAGGACTGACTAGAGGAGATGACAGATCGCTGTTCCTAGCTAGTAGGAACTCAGGATCTGTCTCTCCTCTCCTCACAGAACAGGGATTTGTGTTTTTACACACACACGTCCCTGTTCTAGCTCTCATGCCCATGATCGCATGTGGCTGGTGGTCATCGCGACCGCTGGTCACACGCATCGGCACCCCCCGCAGTGCAGCAGTTGCGCACGCCTGCTATCCCGCTTAGAGGGATCAACATACAGCTATGATGGTTCGCGGGATTATGCCGACCTGCCGCAGTATAATGACGGCGGATGGTCGGCAAAAGGTAAACAAAGGACTTGTCAAAAACCAGCTCTTGTTTTTTTTTTAACATTTCACTGCTTTTTGGGGTAAATGGGTAGGGGTATGATATACCTAATACCCATTCACATAGGGGGGGCTGGGATCTGGGGGCCGCCTTGTTAACCACTTACGGACCGATCACCGTCGTTATACATCAGTAATTTGAAGAGGGATATCATTGTTATGGCAGCAGTTAGCTGCCATAACCCCAGTATCCTCTTCTTCAGCAAGCGGTCCACTTTCAGATAAAAGTGGTCTCTGCGGCATATTTGCCATGAGATCACTTTTATCGGTGGCGGGAGAGGGCCCCCTCCCGCCACGCTCCGGTGCCCTCCGACGCTTACCGGAGCCGTCGGTATGAGTGGAGGCAATCGGGTCCTCTTCCGTGTGCGGTATGGAGATGAGTGAAGGAAGATGGCCCCCATCCGTCTCCATACCATTGCAGGGCAGAAGCGATGTCAAAACGTCACTTCCGACCGTAGCTCCTAAAGAGACTTTTTTTTTATTTTTATTTTTTAATGACACTTTTTTTATTGCATTTTAGTGTAAATATGAGATCTGAGGTCATATTTAAGAGGTCCTGTCGTGCTTTTTTTCTATTACAAGGGATGTTTACAGAGTGCTAGAGTACAGAGTACAGAGTGAGAGAAATAATTCTAGCCCTAGACCTTCTCTGAAGCGTGACATGTTGGGCATCAATTTACTCGGCATAACATTATCTTTCAAAATATAAAAAAAAATTGGGCTAACTTTACTGTTGTCTTATTTTTTAATTCCAAAAAAGTGTATTTTTTACAAAAAAAGTGCGCTTGTAAGACCACTGCGCAAATACGGTCTGACAGAAAGTATTGCAACAACCGTAATTTTATTCTCTAGCATGTTAGAAAAAATATATATAATGTTTGGGGGTTCTAAGTAATTTTCTAGCAAAAAAAAAAAAAAATTTTAACCTGTAAACACCAAATCTCAGAAAGGCTCTTATTTATTGTATTTATTACAGGATTTATATAGCGCCAACAGTTTACGCAGCACTTTACAATATAAAAGGGAGACAATACAGTTATAATACAATAAAATACAAAAGGATTAAGAGGGCCCTGCTCAGAAGAGCTTACAATCTAATAGGGTGGGGGAGGTGGTACAAAATGTTGTAACCGTGGGGAATGAGCTGATGGAAGTGGTAAAAGATTAGTTGGAGACGTGATAGGCTTCCCTGAAGAGATGAGTTTTCAGGGATCGCCTGAAGGTGGCTAGAATAGGGGATAGCCGGACAGGTTGAGGCAGCGAGTTCCAGAGGATGGGAGAGGCTCTGGAGAAATCCTGGAGATGATCATGGGAGGAGGAAACAAGAGAGCTTGATGTGGAGGTCTTGAGAAAAGAGAGGGTGGTTTGGCATATGTTTGGAGACAAGATTGGCGATGTAGCTCGGGGCAGAGTTGTGGATGGCTTTGTAAGTTGTGGTTAGTATTTTGAATTTAATTTGCTGGGTGATTGGGAGCCAGTGTAGGGATTGGAGGAGAGGGTTTGCAGACACTGAACGGTTGGTAAGGTGGATAAGTCTGGCAGCAGCATTCATGATAGACTGAAGAGGGGATAGCCTATGGAGAGGCAGGCCAATGAGAAGGGAGTTGCAATAGTCAAGGCGAGAGATAACAAGGGAGTGAATGAGGAGCTTGGTAGTTTCATTTGTCAAAAAGGGGCAAATTTTAGAGATGTTACGGAGGTGAACTCTACAAACTTTTGACAGCGATTGGACTTGAGGCTGAAATGACAAGTCCGAGTCTAGGATTACACCGAGTACCCTGGCGTGAGGGGAGGGACTGATGGTTGCATTATTGATTTTGATGGAAAAGTCAGGGAGGGGGGCACGGGCGGGGGGATATTAATAGCTCCATTTTAGAGAGATTTAAGTGGTTAAAGGGGGCTTCCAGATTCTGATAAGCCCCTCACCCGCACACCCGACAACCATAGTACAGGGCTGTTGTGATGAGGCCCTTGTCCCCATCAACATGGGGCAAGGTGCTTTGAGGGGGGTAGAGCCCCCCCCCAAAGCACCCATCCCCCATGTTGAGGGCATGCGGCCTGGTATGGTTCAGGAGGTGGGGGCGCTCGCTCGTCCCCTCCTTTTCTGACCTGCCAGGCTGCATGCTCGGATAAGGGTTGATATTTCCTTGATATTTTCTATGTGTTGTTATTTATGGTAAACCAATAAGGTGCCACGACCCTTTTCATGCCAATTTTGTTTTTTTTGAGAAAGAATTCTTGGGGTTGCGGCCTGCAGTCCCATAAAAAGTATTAAAAAGGGCGATTTTTATGGCGCACAGTATCAATTATTTAGGGTTTAAATCTACATTATGTGTGGAATAATTTGCAAGGGGACATAACTTTTCTATAATTCACAATACAATGTAAATGTATCCAGTGAAGCAAAAAATGGTTAACAACACAGCAACTGTAAATAGTGAATAAAACCATGGTTTAAAATATAAATCACTAATGGGTTTTTTATTGTGTGTACTACAAAGTGTTGGTCTAATACAGAACACATTTTCTCTGTCATTTGTTTTTCACATGTTAATACATTTAAACCAGTCATTTTGTGATGAATCAATATGTGATCACATTGCCACCTTGTGGAAATGGAACATAAAATGGAAATTTTATTTTTAGTACTGTTTAGTACTTCCACTGTTGAGGGAGAAAGCCACTGTCCCCTTCCTCATATGTGATTTACAGAGTGCTGTTTAGAGATTTGAGTCATTTTAGTCCATTCAGCAGTATTTGCTGTTAAAAAAGAACCGGATGAGCCCCAGTCTGGCAAAAATGCCCTCTGAAGGAAACCTGACATAGATCAGTTGGAACTGTTGGCTGTGTGGATAACAGGGACATATCACAAAGAAATGTGAATAAAGAGAAGACATGCCTCATCCGTGCCTGACGTTAAACTAGAAGTTCCAAGGACAAGGGATCATCTTGTCTTAAAAGTGGATGTAAACCCAATTTTATTTTTTGTTATGTCATAATGTAGAGTATAAGATTTCATATCATTTGAGCCCAGTCTTGCCACAAAGAGTTAATCCAGCTCTGAGCAATCCTCTTTTATTGTTCAGTGAGATAAATCTTGACAAACAGAGAAAAAATGTGTCAAATGCTCCCCCTTGCTGTGAGCGACAGGTGATTTACATATCTCGTGCACTAGCCTAAGAGACATGCATTATTTTTTTTATTCCCTCCCACTCCTTTCTTATGCTGCTCTGCCAGGATTGGATGTTGCACACCTCAGCATAATTGGGTATGCTGAAGTCATGTGGTCACTTTCCTGTCTTTTCACTGGATGTTAGTGATCATAGCAGATGTTCAGTGTAAGAAATACACAGGAGAAAATGCATATTGACAAGGGGAGTGTAGAGGTGGGCGGGGAGTCTACTGACATCACGACTCCACCCACCGAGCTCCAGACAACCGACTGACCCACAGAATCTGCAGTTTTTCGGGTGTCATAAGAGACAGAGGGGAGACATTTGACAGGTAAAGTTACATGCAGGAGGCATGTATATCCTTATAGATAACCCCTATAGCAGTAGTTTAGAAAGGATGACATTGGGTTTACATCCACTTTGACTCTAAGATTATCTCTTTCTGCTCTGTGATATTCACATTTTTGAATGACCATCAGGCAAGCTGCTTAGTTGGCACAGGGCATGAGATGACCACTAGGGATGAGCTTCATGTTCGAGTCAAACCCATGTTCAACTCGAACATCGGCTGTTAGACCGTTCGTCGAATTGCGAACGTTATGGGCCGGTCGCGCCAAATTCGAGTGGCGCGTCACGGCCCATAATTCACTGCGGCCTCGCTGTGCATTGCTGGCTGCTGATTGGCCAATCATGCACTATGACCCAAATGCTTTGGCCAATTACAGCGCAAAAAAAATGGAGAGAGCTATGATTGGCCAAAGCCAGGGTGGCTTTGGCCAATTATGTCTCAGGGGGTTTAGTACACGCCCCACTCTATATAAGGCTGCCTGCATGGCGGCCTTATGTAGTGTGTTGCGGCGGTGGTTAAAATAAAGACAGACAGAGAGACAGTGTCATTTAATTTGAGTTAGATAGAGTAGGCAGGCAAGTCAGTTTGCTTCAGTTACAGTGTGTAGAGGATATATATGCATCCCAGGTGTGTTGTATGTATATATTTATACACTGTATTCAGTTTAGCTAGATCCGTTCCAGTTCCTATCATCATAATATACTGACAGGCAGGGAGCTGCACTATTTTTGTATTGTGTCCTTTGGACAGTGTGCACCTAAAGCTTTACCTGAATACAATTGCCGGCGTTCTCATACAAATACAGGCAGGGAGCTGCAGTATTTTGTTTTAGTGTCCTTTGCACAGTGTGCACCTAAAGCTTTACCTCAATACAATTGCCAGCGTTCTCATAGGAGGAGTATAGGAGGAGTATAGCTCCCTTGGTTCAGAGAAGCAGGATCTCCCGATCTATGGATAGTGTAGGACCCACTAATCATGGGGTACTTTGTCGCAGTAAGTGGGCTTAAGCACCATATAGCAATATGGTGTGACCAAATCCCCATATTTTTTGATAATGTTTTTTGAAAATGTCTGTCTAGGTGTTTTAAATAGCCTTGCTGGAGGTAAATGTCAGTTTTGCATGTGTGTCTGTAATATGTTTGTTCTAATACAAATGTTTTAGTGTCCTTTGCACAGTGTGCACCTAAAGCTTTACCTGAATACAATTGCCGGTGTTCTCATTCTAATAATACTACAGGCAGGCAGTTGATTCTGCTAGCTGCAGTATAATCAGTATATATATATATACGTCCCAGTTTTGTGCAGGCCATTAGTATGTCTGGAAAACCAACAAGGCGAGGCAGACAGTCACGAGCCAATAAAAGAGGGCAAGCAGGCTCTGTGTCTAGAGGCAACAGTGCTGATCGTGGACATGGTGCATCCTCAACAGCACATGGCCGCGGGACACGATTGTCCTTTTTTTCGGCAGCTGGCCGCGTTGAGCCACAACATGCCGAAGACTTGGTAGAGTGGATGACCAAGCCGTCCTCATCCTCCTCATCTTCTCTCACCCAGGCTCAGGGTACTTTGTCTGGCAAAGCAGCTGCCAACGCAACCTCTTCCCTCGGCTCAATGGCATCAGTCACTCCTTCCCTAGCCCCACCATGACCTCCTGAGGAGTCCCCCGAACTATTTGACCACAGAGTTGGGTACATGCTCCAGGAGGATGCCCAGCGTTTTGAAGGCTCTGATGATGGTACCCAGCTAGAGGAAGGCAGTAACGTGAGCCCAGAGAGAGGGGGTGCCCAAGAAGGACAGCAATCTGGCAGTCATGTTCCCCCCAGCTGCAGAATACGGCCAGGTTTGCTCCAGTGATGAGGAGGGAGGGGATGATGAGGTCACTGACTCCACGTGGGTGCCTGATAGGAGAGAGGAGGAGGCACATCTCCAACGAGCCAGGATGCCCTCCAGCTTAAGGGCAGCACACCGACTGCATCACACCGCAGAGCTCCACATGTGCAGAGCGCTGCTGTCTCTGCAGGTTATTCCAAAAGTTCTTTGGTGTGGGCCTTTTTTGAGACTAGTGCATCAGATCGCACCGCTGCTATTGGCAACATATGTCTCAAGCGTATCTCACGTGGCCAAAACATCAGCCGCTTGGGCACCAAATGCTTGACCAGACATATGTCGACCGGCCATGCAGTTCGTTGGCAAGCGTACCTAAAAGACCCACACCAAAGAACAAAGCGGACCTCTCCTTGCTCCTCCTCAGCTGGGATCTCCAACCCCACTATACCTTCAGTCCTCTCTGAAACCTGCACTGAGAGGAATGAAGGTGTAGAATTAGGTGTGTCACAGCCAAGTACTTCTGGGCAATCTGCTATCAGTACACCGACGTCAGATTGTACCAGGCAAATTTCCCTGCCCCAGCTGCTGCACCGCCGAAAGAAGTTCGCTCCCAGCCACCCACATGCTCAGCGGTTGAATGCTAGCTTGGCTAAATTGCTAGCACCTCAACTGCTGCCTTTTCAGTTGTTAGACTCTGCCCCCTTACGTAAGTTTGTGGAATGTGCGGTTCCTCAGTGGCAGGATCCCAAATGCCACTTTTTCTCACGGAAGGCGATTTCGGCTCTCTACTGGCATGTGAAAGGCAATGTCTTGGCCTCGCTGGACAGGGCGGTCAGTGGTTAGGTGCATATTACCGCTGACTCATGGTCCAGCAGGCATGGACAGGGACGTTACCTACAGTAGGTGCATGCGATATTGTGTCAATCTTGTTGCTTTTATTGGCGAGATTGACAACCTGCGAGCCCAGGTGTGTTAGAACAGCGAATGAACATTCGCTTTCCTAACACTGAACCGCCTCTCCACCAATCAGGTGCTGGTACCCCTCACCTGATTGGCTGAAACGACAGGCGCTGTGATTGGAGAAGAGGATGGAAGGGGACCCATGGAGCACACCGCTCGCTGTCACCTGCTGCCCCACAGAGATCGGGTAAGTGCCTGGCAGATGGCGAGAGGGCGCAGGGGGGGTCACATTGGCAGCATTCAATGGCACAGTGGCAGCAATTAATGGGTACAGTGGCAGCATTTGATGGGCACAGTGGCTGCATTTGATGGGCACAGTGGCAGCCTTTGATGGACACAGTAGTAGCCTTTGATGGGCACAGTGGCTACGTTTGAGGGCACAATAGCTGTTTTTTTCAAGATTTTTTTCAGTTTGTTTCCTCCCCCAAGTGTATTAATGCAGTGCAGTCTCTTTATAGAGAGGCAGCATGTAAACTAATGCAACCATATTACAGGCATGGTCAAATATATTGCCTCTGTCAGCTTGCAACAACCCATTCCTGTTGCTGGACACCTGCCTGCTCAAATGTCTCTCTCTCCATCACCTACAGCAACCACAGTTGCAACCCAATATACCCTGCTACCTACTACGTGTCAGTACCCTGTTTCCACCTGCTGCACCTACCCTGCCTTTAACCCATTTACCTCTTCTCTGCTGCCTGCAAAAATCCCACAAAAAACCCTCAGAAACTGCTCCCTCCTTTTTTTTTTTCCATCATCCAGCTCTTCTCTTCCATCAGCTGCACCCCCTACTTACAGCCCTGCATACACATACAGAACTTCAGTGGCTAAACCTAAAAAGAAATAGAAGTTTTTTCCCAACCTGCACAATGCTGCCACTATCCAATCCTGCTTCCACACCATCTGATCGGTTCCAGTCTGCTTCCACACCAGATGATCTGATTCAGTCTGCCTCCACACCAGCCAATCTGCTCCAGTCTGCTTCCACACCAGATGATCTGATTCAGTCTGCCTCCACACCAGCCAATCTGCTCCAGTCTGCTTCCACACCAGCCAATCTGCTCCAGTCTGCTTCCACACCAGCCAATCTGCTCCAGTCTGCTTCCACATCAGCCAATCTGCTCCAGACTGCTTCCACACAGCCAATATGCTCCAGACTGCTTCCACACCAGCCGATCTGTTCCAGTGGGCCTCCACACCAACCAATATGTTCAGTCTGCCTCCACACCAGCCAATATATTCAGTCTGCCTCCACACCAGCTGATCTGTTCCAGTCTGCTCTCATGCCAGCCAATCTGTTTCAGTCTGCCTCCACACCAGCCGATCTGTTCTAGTCTGCCTCCACACCAGCCGATCTGTTCTAGTCTGCCTCCACACCAGCCGATCTGTTCCAGTCTGCTCTCACGCCAGCCGATCTTTTCCAGTCTGCCTCTACGCCAGCTACTACAGTCCAGCCCACCCTGCCACTTTGGTTCAACCTATAATAATTGGACATTCTGCTTCAGACCTGCCTGTCGCTATCCCACCTGACAGTGCTGGTTCTCTGTCCATCATCCAATTTGGCCCTATGGACTCTCTGTTGGCTAATGAAATTGACCTCACTGATCCTGTTCCTGATGCCCTGTCTGGTGGTCCCGTTCCAGATGCCCTGTCTGGTGGTCCCATTCCAGATGCCCTGCATGGTGGTCCCATTCCTGATGCCCTGCCTAGTGGTCCTGTTTCCTGATGCCCTGTCTGGTGGTTCTGCTCCTAATGCTCAGCTTGATGTGCCTTTGCCCATTGCCCAGCCTAATGTGCCTCTGCCCGCTGCCCAGCCTAATGTGCCTCTGCCCGCTGCTCAGCCTGATGTGCCTCTGCCAGCTGCCCAGCCTGATGTGCTTCCCTTTTTTTTTTATTTCTTACTTTTTTATTGTACATTTTTTATCATTACAAACCCAAATACATTATTATTGGATATAGTACTTATCACTTATACAGTTTGTACATAAATTCCTTATTTCTAACACCTTGCATATGGTCAATCCACAGCAATGTATGAGTTTTTCTTTCTTTTTTTGTACATATATTCTCTAAACATCATAACAAGTATTTAGCCACAAATAATAACAACATATTCATAAACATACAACACAAAAAAAAGGCAAGCAAACAAAAGACAAACAAAGGGAAAAAAAAAAAAAAAAAAAAACACCACATGCAAATCAGACTGTTCCATATCCTGCCCACTATAGTATTCTGTGTATCTGTACCTATGTAAAAAGTTACTCTGCCGGCTGCTTAAGTCAGTAGTTTCTTCTCTACCAACTGATTTAACCCTCTACCTCCATTTTCCATCTGGTACCATATTTACTATCCATAACTATGCTTGCCCACCCTTCTAAAGATCAGCGAAAGCCAGTGAGTATGGGGCTAACCGTGGAACCGAAATCCATGGTATCCACAGTTTGTGCAGGTAATTGGGTATGCCTCTGTTACAATAGATCTGTTGTTCCTTCAAAATATTGTCGTTTACCTGAAGGCGCCATTCCTCAAAAGAAGGTGCACTCAGAGATATCCACCTTAGGGCAATTAGCTTATGTGCCATAAACAGTAATCTGCTAACTGGTATCAGAATCTCATGGGGCATAAGTTCTTTAACAAGGTAGCCCAACAGAAACATTTTAGGGTCCTTATGGATATATGTATTAAAGGTTTCATTAATTGTATTCATCGCCTCTCACCAATATCTAGCCAGTTTAGGACAATTCCACAACATATGTATTAAATCAGCAGGTGATTTTTGGCAGCGAGGACACAAATAATTGCGTCAAACATTGTGCTGGTGATAGTGAAACTACCCTTTCTAATATTATTTGCCATGTATCATCTGAAATATCCCCTATATCTAGCTGCCACCCTCTTCTGCCCGGGCTGACACCCTCATCTCGATATGATCTCGTAAGTTGGCCTTTTTGTCCAGTCATCCGTGCTAATAAAGTTATAAGTGGTATTGGTTTTATCACTTTCTTTTCCCCTTTAAACTGAGATTGGACCGCATGTCATAATTGTAAGTATTTAAAAAACTATGATGGGGTAAATTAAAAGATTCTAGTATATTATGACAAACCTGCAGAGGGGCACATTTTTTTTTCTGATGGTATGCTACGGCTTTAAGGGAAGCAGCACTAATAGAGCAGGAGTCAGCAGCATTGAAAGTTGTAAATTGCAAGTGCTGGAGTGAGAATCTTAGCAAATAGTTTACTGTGGAATGTTTATTATATTGTGCTCAATGTGTTACGCTAATAAATGCTGAGGTTTTAATACTACTTTAAGTAACAATGTATCCCCATCACACAGAGAGTCAGAGGGTTTGTATCTGTTTTTCAGTGCGTGCAGTCAGTTCGTATCTGTTTTTCAGTGCGTTCTTGGCCATTCGTTGCTGATTTTCAGCTCGCTCTTCACAGGCCTTGCTGTTCTTTAGTGCGTTCTGTTAGTTTATTTTGACCAGCCAACCACTTTGAAGCCATGTTGCGGGTACGTGCTCGTCGTAAAGTTCGTGCTGTGCGGGGGCTTGGTGTTGGGCTTCTAGCTTTGACCCGAGCCCAGTCCATGAACAGGGCGAGGAGGAGTTCATGGACCAAGAATTGGTTGCTCCAGCATGACCAATTATCTCACATGCCTTTGCTACGGGAGATCCAGGATATGAATATATAGAATAGAATATGATGATTTCAGGAACTTTCTCAGGATGACGAACCCCGTTTTTCACCATCTGTTGGCTTTGCTGACCCCTTATATTAGCAGGCAGGATACCTGCATGAGGCAAGCCATCACTCCGGAGCAGAGGCTAGTTGCCACGTTGCGGTACTTGGTGACTGGGAGAAGCCTGCAGGACCTCAAGTTCTCAAAAGGCATCTGCCCCCAGGCCCTGGGGATCATTATTCCAGAGACCTGTTCTGCCATCATCCAGGTCCTGCAGAAGGACTATAGTAAGGTAAGATTTCTCCTTTAACATCACATTCTGTGTATTTAATGTTTGCTAATGTATTGTATTCCTTTCATTGTTCCCTAATTACCATCATTGTAATATGCTGTGAATGTCCCCTTTGTCCTCATGCATGCTGTAAGCTTTTAATGCTTCTTTTTTGGCTTACATGCATATTTGCCTTCATTAACCTCCCCAGCATGCTATCCTGGGCCCATACACACTTAGCCTAGTCACTTAGCAATGTATATTGTCAGTTCCATTCTAGTGCTTACCCTAAACACAGAGGCGTAGCTTGAAGCTTGTGGGCCCCGATGCAAAAGTGGACCTGGGCCCCCCACTACTTCCAACGTGCGTGCAGATACATCCACCGCACGGCAAGATACTCAAAGTGGCTTAAGAGTTTTGAGTTCCCAGAGTTCCTCTTTACATCAGAGGACAGGGATTACCACTGGAGAAGTAGAGGACAGGGATTACCGCTGGAGAAGCAGAAGGCAGGGATTACCGCTGGAGAAGCAGAAGGCAGGGATTAAGGGATTACCGCTGGAGAAGCAGAGGGCAGGGATTACCGCTGGAGAAGAAGAGGACAGGGACCCTTGGCAGGTCACTTGGCAGAGCTCCTTTCCCATCCCAGCACTGTATACAGCCCCCCCCCCCCCAGCACATACACACACTCTACACAGGACTGAAATCACATTCCTTTACACACAGTCTGTCAGTCTTGACAGGCCAGGTTTTATGTATTACCTTGGGGAGATGCAGACTAGAATACTGCAATCACTGAACAGCAAATGATATCACCTGTGATGTATTTCAGTTATCTTGCAAACCTGGCCTGTTAGTGGGCCCTGAGGACAGGAGTTGATGACCACTGTTGTAAAGGAATGTAATTTCAGCCCTGTGGAGGAGGAACAGTATAGAGTGCTGTAATGAGAAAGGAGCTCAGCAGCCAGGCATAGCATGCAGGTTGGAGGGGGTAGTCAGGGGGACTTTGGGGGGACAACTTAGATCTGGGAGGGAAAAGCCATGTGAAACTAAATCTGGAGCCTGCAGCCCTGCAGGCCCCCCCCCCCCCCCGAGGAGTTAAGGGATTTGTTTTAGCAATTTACAAAGGTTTCTTTGTCAGTGTTGGAAAGGACGCCTTCCAGAGGCGTGTGTCTTTTCCCCAGTTATCAGGAAAGTAGGGTAAGTAGACATCCCCGGGTGTACAGAGAATCCCAGCTGGTGACTAGGAGACACTGAGCAGTGTCATTCCTCACCACTGACATTGATCCCATCGTTGCTACAGGACGGCACTCTCCTCCTCTTGCCTCACTGAGCTTGGTTACCACTCCATGTTGCCAGCACACAGCACAGATGCTTCCCCATCCTGGGCTGTTCTCACCTCATGCTCCTCTCCATTCAGGAAATGGCTCTCAGCCTCTCCCCAGCCAATGGGAACAGATGGGGTGGGAACTGTGGAAGGCAAAGTAGAAGCCCAGTACTGGAGTGTGGCTGTGGGGCCCTAGGGCAGATCGGAGCTGGATTTTGTGGAGGATATGATAATATGACAGGGAGGCTGCAGGGGCCCCCTGGAGATAGGGGTGGGGTTGAGATTCTGACCCCTGCAACCCCTTACGCCCATGTATAAACACCCCCTAAAATGTGTACAAATGTTATTTGTGTCCTTAAATTCATGCAGAGTGCAAGAGGCTTTTTTTGGGGGACCCAACCACTAAGTCAACCAATACCAATCCTTGCATGTAGTGCAAGGGCCTGCCTGAATACTTTCAAATGGTACTGTTTAAAGTTTTTTTCTCCTATTATCTTGATAGGTAATTGCAGAATGTAAAAATGTGCTTCCATTTGTACAGTATGTATTTATATTTTTGTATTATGACACTTCTTACCTGTCCAGTGGGCTGCCAATAGTGTAAGTAAGGAGGGGCTGGCCAAAGTAACACATTATTTATGCATTCAGCTCTCAATGAAGTGGAGAGGGTTACCTGTCCAAAACATCTCCCCCCTAAAATATTTCCAAGGGACCATCAGAGGGGGGGGGGGGGAGTAATCTGATAAGTGGGCCTTATATTTTTGCCTTTAAATACTCCTTAAAATAAATGTTATACTGATGTTGGCCAAGAATGTTTGTGTCTAATCTGATTGCAATGTTTATGTGCAAAATTACTATGGCATCCCACTTTGCCACCCGTTGGGACTTTCCCAACTGAGGAGGGGCAATTGATGGGAAGCACGTCCACATCATCCCACCACCCCATTCGGGGTCATACTATTATAATTACAAGGGGTTCAATAGTATCATGTTGATAGCGGTGGTGTCGGCAACATATGAGTTTCTATATATGGTCGTGGGGAGGAATGGCCGGATGTCGGATGGTGGAGTATTTGCCCGGACCAAGTTCTACCGACATCTCGAGAGTGGTGGCTTGGGATTGCAACCTCCGGAGGAGAATGTGGAAGGACTGCCCTTTGTCTTCGTCGCAGATGAGGCATGTGGTCTGGGTGACCACGTGATGAGACCATTCCCCCAGAGGATCCTCACCCCGGAGAAGAGTTTTTGGCTGGCCAAAGCCAGAAGAGTCGTGGAGAATGCATTTGGGATCCTGGCCAGCCGGTTCCGCCTGTTTCCAACACCCATAAATATAGCGGAATACAAACTGAACCATATAATTTTGAGTTGTTGCATACTGCATCATTTTTTAAAAAGACATAATGCAAGTTATGTTGCCTCCGTTGGACCTGAGGCCGGACCAAAATGTGTTGATATTGCCTTCATCAGATGGGGTGATGTCACCCCTGTAAAAGCCAAATTTTAAAGATGCACACAAATTGGGAGTCAAACTGGGGTTTTCCCTCCTGATCTCATGCCTAATGTCAACATGTGCTATCTCTTATTATAGGGGATAAATGGGCGTGTTTTGGGGGCGCAACCACTTCCTCTGACCTACTTGAGTTTCAAGGAAGGGATTGCAGCCACAAAACGCATGCATTAATATCCCCTGATGGCAGATAGCACATGTTGACACATTGTTTTGGGGTATTTAGATTCTTCCTAGTACATCAATCATGTTCTTCAGTTTTTGTTCAATCTCAGTTGTTTTTTGCTTTATAAAGTCTAAATCCTGACTACAAAACATTATGTCCTGGATTAGCTACAATGCGATTTTCCGAGACATGTCGGGATAAATGCTGCAAATTTCAAATCGAGCATAACTCATTTTGAGTAGCACTTTGAATTACCAGCTTTGGGTGATATATTTTGTACAATGTATAATGTTTATTCATTGGTCTACTTTTTGTATTGTATAAGTAAATATGTCTAGTTAAAACTTTTTTCTACTTTTGTATACAAATAAAGTTGGCACATTTTGTGCCTTTTTTATACTTCATTACTTTTTATTTACTCTTCACTGCCCTTCAAAGTCCAAGGGGGCATCCCCTCAATGCATCTCCTTTTTTCTATAATGCTATGTAGGATGTTGGCAGGATTAGCACACTCTACAATTCTTATAATTCTTTCTATTCACTGGTGAAATGATGTGATTGTTCTTCCACAACCTGTACATCACCTAAAAAATAAAATACACACCATGTATTATAACTATGTAGGCATACACCTATTACCTGAATCTGGGGTGTCAGACACTGACCTGTTGTGGTGTCAACTTTAACCTCCTCTCCTTCCTCCACATCCTCATCTTGTGGTGTCCTCTGTTCCCCTTCTTCAGGAGGTGGGGGGTTCCTGGTGTCCTCATATTTTCTGATTCTTTGCTCCCCTATGAGAATGAAACAAAAGGTATACTTAGCACACCGATATTTGAAGCCAGGAATATGAATGTGAAACATTGCTGGGAAGTGGGGTACAATTGTCTGTTTTGGCAGAGTTCCAAGCTGAAGACATGACTTGTTCCCTTACCAAATCTGGAATACTTACCTTTTTTGGACAAGTTTCACACACAGAGACACCCCAAATATCCACTGGAGCACCTGTGTGGGACACCCTAAAAAGTTTGTTCTTGTGTCCCACACTAGTGCTCCTGAGTCCAGATGTGTAAACAGCAGCTGAGTGTCCTCTCCTTACATTACACTGAATAAAGTTTGCAATTCATTCTAGTTTCAAACACATCTAGACAACAATGTCCTAATATTCTTTTAATACAAATTATCATGACCAAATTTAGTTAACCCTGTATCTGGCAAAAAACATTGTATTTAGTTGGCAAACCAACAATGTTTACTACGACGATTACTGTGCCCACGAACATCAAAGTAGCCATTTTAAATTGTCCAACAGTAAAGAAAAGCACATGGCGCAGCATGCAGGGCCGGATTCCCCACAAGGCCACCAAGGCCAGGCCTCGGGGCGGCAGTAGTGCAGGGGCGGCGCCACTTCTGCGGCGACTTCTCTGCTTTCGCTGGAAACTCCCACCGGCTAGCCAGCCCGTTTTGTCGGCACCGCTGCTTATTTCACGGGGACCGATCGGGCTTGTGTATTCCCACTTCCTGGTGACTGGAACGCACCATAGGGCAGACGCGATGTCATCAGCCGGAAATGATGGCCGCGTTGCCGGCCATGTCTTGCATCATTTCTGGCTGATGACATCACGTCCGCCTTATTGTGCATTCCACCGCTACCAGTAAGTGGAAGTACACAAGCCTGATCGGTCCCGTCAAAAAAGCAGTGGTGCCGGCGAAACGGGCTTGCTAGCGGGCGGAAGTTTGCCGCCCCCCCTGAATGTGCCCCTGAATGTCCCCTGTCCACAGAGTCCCTTCTTGGTCCAGACACGACAGCCCACAGACAGTGGGCATCAGGGCTGCTGTTAGAAATCATAGGGCCCCGTACATCCTACCTGACGGGGCCCCCCCTCGACCCGGTGGCAGGCGACTTGGCAAGCGACACCCTGCATCCGCTGACAAGTGACGTGGTAAGTAACACCCTGCATCCGCTGACAAGTGGTGTGGCAAGTGACACCCTGCATCCGCTGACAAGTGACGTGGCAAGTGACACCCTGCATCCGCTGACAAGTGAAGTGGCAAGTGACACCCTGCATCCGCTGACATGTGACGTGGCAAGTGACACCCTGCATCCGCTGACAAGTGACGTGGCAAGTGACACCCTGCATCCGCTGACAAGTGACGTGGCAAGTGACACCCTGCATCCGCTGACAAGTGACGTGGCAAGTGACACCCTGCATCCGCTGACAAGTGACGTGGCAAGTGACCCTGCATCCGCTGACAAGTGATGTGGCAAGTGACACCCTGCATCCGCTGACAAGTGACGTGGCAAGTGACACCCTGCATCCGCTGACAAGTGACGTGGCAAGTGACACTCTGCATCCGCTGACAAGTGACGTGGCAAGTGACACCCTGCATCCGCTGACAAGTGACGTGGCAAGTGACACCCTGCATCCGCTGACAAGTGACGTGGCAAGTGACACCCTGCATCCGCTGACAAGTGACGTGGCAAGTGACACCCTGCATCCGCTGACAAGTGACGTGGCAAGTGACAATCTGCAACATGTGGCAAGTGACAATCCGCATCTGAAGGCAGGTGACGTTGGCAGGTGACATGATCAGGCTCCGACTGATTCTGCTTATGGTGAGTTGAACTATTTTATTTTATATAACAATGTAATAATAGAAATATTGCACTTCAATAATTTTTTTTGCGATACGGCACTGCGCCGATTTAACTGACAATTGCGCAAATGTGATCTATTGTAGCAGTCATCGATAAAGGACGAGAATGGTGTGTGTGTGTGGGGGGGGCGGCATTGAAGTACCCGGCCTTGGGGCGGCAAAGGGAGTTAGGCTGCATTCACACCTGAGCGTAGCGGAACGAGCGTTTTTACCAGCGGTTTTACCGACGTTTTGTCGCGCGAATACCGTCGTTTTTTGCACATTTGCATACGGCGTAACAGGCGTTTTTCAACTTCGGCGTTTTTCTTGATAGCCAATAGGAAAAATGATCATCACTGTCATCATTTGTTGCTATGTTCTATGGGGATACAAACGCCCAAATCTGCCCGATTCGCGCGACAAAAAAGGGTCCGGAACTTGTTTGAGCTTCAGGCGTTCGGCTTCAGGCGACATGGAGTGGAGATGTGAACCATCTCCATAGAGAATAATGTATTTTATCCCCTCGAACGTTTTGTAGCTTCAGGCGTAGGGCGGCTTAGGGCGACAAAACGCTCAGGTGTGAATGCAGCCTAAATCCGGGCCTGGCAGCATGCAAGTAATAATAAGAATAGGAACACACGACAACTACTTACTTTTTCGAAGAACTCTCTTGATCCTTCTATACTGATCCTGCTCCCTTAATTTGAGGTCTGACCAGTGTTTCCTCAATTGCTCCTTGGATCGTCGTACCCCAAAATTCCTGTGCAGACTCTTCACAACTTTAGTCATGATCTTGGCCTTTCTCATATTTAGGTTTGGGTACGGTCCATAATTCCCATCATAGTCGTTCCTCCTCAAGATGTCCACCATCTCCAACTCTATCTCTACAAAGGACATATTTGAGGCCTTAAATCTCCTCCTGGATCGTGACGTTTCCGGGTCCCGGCATTCCTCCTCGTTACTGCTATTATACACCTGCTGTGTCTCCGCTATGTTCCTCTCCCCCACTGCGACAAAAGAGATGGGGTGGGGAATATTCTAGAAAGAATGTCAGGGGCGGGCAACGCAGGCGGGCGGGCATGCGCAGTGTATATAAAGCTAACACGCGTGTGTCGCACCTACGGTTATGTGTGCGGAGGAAGGAGGAACTGAAGCGATGAACGTAATAACGAAGGTAACATTTTAACTTGGGACATGAGTGGCCTATACTGATTCTAGATTGAGGCCTATATTGGTATAAGATTAGGAGAGTTTAGCCTATTAGTGTTTTTGTCTTGTGTTTTTGGTCTTTCAGAAAAAATTAAACAATTTAAAGACCCTGAATTTATGGGCCAAGTCATAGATTGATACTGGGATATGCAGAATTTATGGGGGGGTGAAAAACCCCTTATATTGAAACAAACCAGCAAGTAAGGCATCGCTGGAAAAACTGCTGGAATTCGTGAAGACGCAGGTCCCCGACGCAGACATCACGTTTGTTGAAAATAAAATTGGTAGCTTGAGAAGCACCTATAGGAAGGAGTATCAGAAGGTCCAGAAGTCCCTGAGGTCAGGAGCTGCAGCAGAAGACGTGTATGTATCCAGTCTGTGGTACTACAACAAAATGCGTTTTCTGGATGACCAGATTGAAGCGTTTTCAACTCTTTCGTCCCCCTTCCATCCACCCTTCCCTCAACCCCTGCTGAGGCTTCCAAGGGCCAACCTGGGCCTTCCATCCTGGAAGAAATTGAGGAGCCCAGATGGTGCCAGGTATAGCATTTTTAAACACATTTTTTGTCGGAAAATGATTGTTGTTAACTAGATGTTATTATTGCTAACAAATGAATGATTTAACAAAAAGTGTTTCACATATCAATAAACAGTAGGGGCCAAACATTTTTCTGACAAGAATGAAAAATGCTGGGGTCAGAATGATAGTCTTTTCTATTTATTAACCACTTCAGCCCCTTTTTGCGATTCGGCACTGCGTTGCTTTAACTGACAATTGCGCGGTCGTGCGACGTGGCTCCAAAACAAAATTGGCGTCCTTTTTTTCCCACAAATAGAGCTTTCTTTTGGTGGTATTTGATCGCCCCTTTGGTTTTTATTTTTTGCGCTATAAACAAAAATAGAGCGACAATTTTGAAAAAAATGCAATATTTTTTGCTTTTTGCTATAATAAATATCCCCCAAAAATATATATAAAAAAACATTTTTTTGTCTCAGTTTCGGCCGATACGTATTCTTCTACATATTTTTGGTAAAAAAAAAATCGCAATTAGCGATTATTGATTGGTTTGCGCAAAAGTTATAGCGTTTACAAAATAGGGGATAGTTTTATAGCATTTTTATTAATATTTTTTTTTTTACTAGTAATGGCGGCGATCAGCGATTTTTATTGTGACTGCGACATTATGGCGGACACATCGGACATTTTTGACAAATTTTTGGGACGATTGTCATTTATACAGCAATCAATGCTATTTAAATGCATTGATTCCTGTATAAATGACAGTTGTAGTGAAGGGGTTAACCACTAGGGGGAGGGGTTATGGGCTTTGACGTGTGTGTTTTTTTTTTACATTAGGGGCGGGGCTGACGTCTGACGTCATTGATCGGCTTTCCCGATGACCGGGAACAGCCAATCAATGACAGGCAGAGTAGGAAGCGCGGGGAGAGGTTTGTTTACACATACCACCATCGTTGATCGGGTCCGCTGGTCCCGCGGCCGGGGTCACGGAGCTCCCGACCGGGTCGCGAGCGCGCCGCTGGCGGCGCGCACGCGACCCACGGGCAGGCATTTAAAAAATGGGTAAAAAACAGGTACGGGATTTTGCCTGGCCGTGCCATTCTGCTCACCTATATGTACATGAGGCGGTCGGGAAGCGGTTAACATTCAATTTGCAACAGTCATGAGCTGAAAACTGTGTGTGATTGATGAACCAAATAATAAAACCCTGTCCCTTTTTCATACACAGGAAGACTTCAGCCAGGACGAGGCTCTGGAATGTGGCACACAGAAGGAGGTGGGGGGAAGTGTCAGCCAGAAGGTGGCCGGGCCCAGTCTCACCCAATCTCATGTGCCTCCCCTCTGCCTTCCACCCAAAAGGCCCAGGAGAGGGAGGAATGTGGATGAGGCAGCACTGGCCCTCATTAAGCCCCCCTCGATGTAGAGGCCTAAGGCATATATATAGCCTCAAATTTACAGCTAATGGAGGAGGTCCAATGCCGTAAATGCGAAAAAATCATTTTTGAGGCCATCCATATGAGTGGCCAAACGATGGATGACATCTACCTATGTACGCTCGCCCATCCTCCTCCTCCTGCCACAAGTCCACCTCCAGAGCCACGGCCTGCAGGGAAGGCTGCAGGAAAGCTTGGAGGGAAGGTTGCACGGAAGACAAGAAAATGGATTGCCTGGCTTCAGTCTGGTCTGACAGAATATGCAGCCTGTTGTAGTACCACAGCCTGGGGACATATATGTCATCTGCTGCGGTTCCTGATCTCTGGGAGTCCTGGACCAGATTGTGCTCCCTTCTATATGGACTTCTCAAGCTACCACCAATTTTTTTAGCCACAGAGTTGATGTCTGCCCTGGGGGCCACAGGCTTCACAAATTCCAGCAGTTTCTCCAGCGTTTCCTTCCCTCTTTACTTTGTTATTATGAGCCAGAATAAATAGATTTTTAATTTACGAAAATCCTTGCCTATGTGTTTTTCTTAAAATAGGACAGCTTTTTTGTGAGTAGGCAGGTACATTTCAAATTAACAAGGGACACCAACACCAAGCAACCTCCTTGAGGTTTACAAATGCAAGATAATAATGGTGTTGTGGAAATGTGACATAAAAAATAAAACAAAATATGGAGATCACTATAAAATAATTACAAAAAAATAAACAACAGGAGATCTTGATTAAAAAAAATTACTATAAAACAAAATTCTAAACATTATTATGGAGATCTGGCTTTAAAAACAAAAAAGATTATTCATGAGATCACGAGAAATAATAAAGAAATACGTTTGTGAGAACCCTGTGTGAATATGAGCAGCAAAACAACTTCATTCTTCTAGCATTATAAAGAAGAGAATGCGCTGCCTTGAAAGATTTAAAAAATTTCTGTGTGACGAATGTACTATCTCCATTACAAACGCTAGTTTTACCAGACCGAGCGTTTCCGTCTCGTACTTGATTCTGAGCATGCATGTTTTTTTGCTCGTTGGAATTGCATACACACAAACGGAACATGCTCTCAATCTTTTGCTGGGGAAATTCGGCCAGCAAAAGTCAATTTGGTTGCATTTTCCGACCAAAAGCTCTCATCGGCCTTTTGCTGGCCGAATTTCCGATCGTGTGTATGCGGAATAAGAGTTACCAGTTGCCCCACCCCTAATTCTGTCCCAAAACACGCCCTCGTAAATTATCTCATGAAATTACACTGTTAAATGTTTTATGCAGAATTAAGTTACAAAAACAAATATTAACAGCAACAACTTAAAAATATTAACATAAAGCATATCAGTGCCCATCAGTGCAGCCTCATCAGTACCCATCAGTGCAGCCCCATCAGAGCTCATCAGTGCAGCATATCAGTGCCCATCAGTGCAGTTTATCAGTGCTACCTTTTCAGTGCAGCCTCATCAGTGTCTATCTGTGCAGCTTATCAGTGCCCATCATTGCTGCCTCATCTGTGGCCATTAGTGCAGCCTCATCAGTGCCCATCAGTGCAGCCTATCAGTGCCCATCTGTGCAGCCTATTAGTGCCCATCAGTGCAGCTTATCAGTGCCACCTTATCAGTGGTCATCAGTGCAACCTCATCAGTGCCCATCAGTGCAGCCTTATCAGTGCCCATCAGTGCAGCCTTATCAGTGCCCATCAGTGCAGCCTCATCAGTGTCCATCAATGCAGCTTATAAGTGCCCATCAGTGCAACCTTATCAATGCCCACCAGTGCAACCTATTAGTGCCCATCAAATCAGCCTCATCAGTGCTTATCAGTGCCCATCAATGCAGCCTATCAGTGCCCATCAGTGCAGCATATCAGTGCCCATCAGTGCAGCCCCATCAGTGCCCATCAATGCAGCCCATCTCTGCATGGGGATCACAGGGAGGAATTGGGAGGAGAGCCAGCCAGATCACACAGAGAGAGGATCTCCTACTGTGACACAGTTTGGATTTGAAATGCCGGCCGCTGTCAAACAAAGTCCCGCCTCCTGGACTGGCTCCTATGATACACAGCACACTGATTCACTGATTACATTTCCCAGCATTGGACCAGTGTGCTGTCTATCATAGAAACCAGTCCAGGAGGCGGGACTTTGACAACGGACGGCATTTTAAATCCAAGCTGTGTCACAGAGGGAGATCCTCTCTGTGAGATCCAGCTGGCTCTCCTTTCGACAGTGTGGCATTTTTTACAGGGCATCAGAGTGACCCGGGGGGCAATTGCCTCCCTGTCCCCTGGCCCAGACCACCCCTGCTCCACACTTGCCCTCAGCTAAATCAATCTGGACTGACTACCATGTTTATGACAAGCTGCTACATATTTAGAATGTTTAACGACTATTTAGAATGAGAGAGAGAGAGAGAATGACTGTGAATGACAAATAATTGTTCTGTCTAGTGATTGATATTATAGAACAGTGGTCTCCAAACTGCGGCCCGGAGGCCAGATGCAGCCCTTTGCCTGCTTTTAGACAGCCCTTGGGGCCCTAGTTCATCCACTGATACCAACAATGGGGCATAATTCCCCCCACTGACACCAATGAAGGGACATAATTCCTTTCAATGATGCCAATGATGGGGAACTATTCCAACCCCGGTAACACCAACAATGGGGCACAATTCCTCCCAATGACACCCACAATGGGGCCCAATGACCCCAATGGAGAGGCATAGTTCCTCCCAGTGACACAAACGATCTGGCACAATTCCTCCCACTGACACCAATGATGGAGCACAATTAGTCCCACTAAAACAAACGATGGGGCATTGTTTTATCCACACTGACGTTGGGACCTTTTCTACTCTCAATGGCAACAGTCCAGCCCCCGTAAAGTTTAAAGGACATAAAACTGGACCTTTGTTTAGAAAGTTTGGAGACCCCTGTTATAGAAGATAGTAATTATGTAATTAATTAGTTCTGCCACTAGATGGTATGATGTGAAATTAAGCAGTTGGCACATTTTACTTTTATATCTATAATGATGACCTGTTCATGCTCAGCTGTTCATGCTCACCTGTTCAATGCTTCAGCACTGGGTCTTCCTTTGTGCTGCAGCCAATCACAGAGAAGGCACTGTCTTAAAGGGCTAGCATGTGGGTTGCTGAGTGTTCGAGCAACACATCAACATTCTAGCAGCTGGACCTCCATGTTCCAAAGTGAATTATCAAGTGTTTCCAAATGCCTCTCAGTGTTGTCTCAGTGACCTCCTTTGTTCCCAGAGCCTGTCCTGCCTGTACCCAGTTCCTGTATGTCTCTATGATCCTGGCATTCCCCAGTGTCTTTGATTATTCCAGCCTGAATCCTATCTTCTGTATCCCAGACTGTGACCCTGCTCCTGTGATCCTTGCATTCCTCAGTCTCCATCCTGCTCCAGTGACCTTATGCACTCCTGCCAGCATCAATTCTTCCTTCTGTGTGTCTGTGGGCGGTGTGTCCTTCTGAATTTTAGTCAGTTACCAGCTTCTCTGCCTACCCATCCCCAGCACCTCTGTGTGTTTGTGTACTCTGCCTACCTGCTTGGACTGTGTAGACCACTGGCTGGTGAGTCCTTCTCGCTAGTGCTGCCAAGGGCACACAACCTTGACATCATCTGCAGCCAAACCCATATCCACCTTCAGGTGCTCTAGTGAAAACAAGGCAGTATCTTAGACTCTGTGCCTCAGCACTTCTAAAGGCTCTCACTTCCACTGTCATGCAGGCACTCTGGGTTCTACCCACCAGTGCCTTCAGGTATCTATTCTATCCCAGACTCCTTGTAACCACCTGTATCGTCTCCATGGCGGACACCACTGCCTAGTCTCAAATGCTGCTACCAACTCCTGGTTTCCAGTCCGCCCCCTAGTGGGAGAAGATTCCCTTATCCGTGACAGTACCCGGGTTCGGTCCAGGGTAGATTCAACAAACTTTACTGAAGCTCTGATGCCAAATCTGAACTCAATGGGAGTTGAATCTTGAACATCAATAATACCCATTTTCAAAGTTAATAGACTGGAAAGTCAAAGAAAGGGCATGAGGGGCCAGGCATTTTCTACGGGGGACATGTATCAAAGCAATAAATATATATATTTTTTCAATTTGAATTGCGGAGGAGCAGTAATTTTATTAATGCTTAAAGTAAAACTTTTTATTAAAAATACAAAATTCCTTTAAAATACATGCTTGGGGGATGCCCTGACCCTGCCATTGAGGTGGCACGTCTGTACGATGTCTACAATCTACTACAGGAAAACTGAAATTTACGAATGAAAAAATGCAGTTTAAACTGCCAGTAAATTAAAGTTCCCTAAGGCTTTCTTCTGTTCGTAGACAAAAGGCTAGTAATTACCTTCGTCTTTACCAGACACTTATCCTAGGTGGGTCTCATATAGTAAAAAAAAGTGTCTCTGAAAATATACACAAAAGCCTTATCCTTAAAGAAGGTATGGTATGGTATGAGTTTTTGGGGTGTCCCATGAAAAATAAAATACCCCAATCCATACTAGACCCTTAGCTGAGCACGAAGTCTGGCAGACCTCCTCAAACTACTGAACTGTACTAGGCCATATACCCATAACAAACCATACCAGGGATACCTTGCCAGGGGGCACCCCCCCTAAACAAGCAACTTGTCCCTGTGTTAATGAGGACAAGGGCCTCTACCCCACAGCCATGGCTTGGTAGATGTGGGGGTCTGCAGATAAGGGGCTTATTGAAATGTGAAAGCCCTCTTAAAATGTAGGAGGGCCAAAAGATACCAGTCTCACTGTCACGTATACCCCTAATGCAGGTGGTCAGACACTATAGCTGACTTCTGTGTTCTTCACCTAAAGCAGCTCCCTTTGCCTTAGGGCAAGCATGCTTACTGGTACTTGGTTGCTCGTGGGACTTATACACAATGCTATAGTGCCTGGCTACCACGCATGGGCATGTGCAAACTGAGCAAAGCAAATGGGTACTTGTGGTTGGCAGACAGGCAAGGTTCAGAATAGTCAGAGTCAAAACAAAGTCAGAGTTCAGACAATACTCAATCTCTGATTTAAGGTCATCTATGAGGTAATCCAATCTAGCAGAGCAGGGCAGACAAACAGGTAGTTTAATCAGGTATTACACATGCTATCACAAGCATGAGACTGTAGACTTAAATCAGGTTTGGTCTCCACCCAGAGACTGGCCACAATCAATCACCATGCAGGTGGACAGACAGACAGACAGACAAGGAAAATGACACAGCCAAGATCAGGTTGCTTGAATTGGCAGCTATGATGGAGCAGGGAGCGCACACGCTTCTGACACTCACTCAATGCAAATGATGCCCCACATTGTAAATCCATCATCAATCTCATCATCCAATGATGAAGATCATTGTCAAACACAATGAACGATGGCTGCCAACCTGCTGAAAGAAAAAAAACACACAGAACACCAACACAATCCTTTTCCAACAACTGCTGTTCATGAATGACAGCTCTCTGGCTGAGTGTTCACAAATGAGTGAGTATACCAAATTGGGACATGACTATATTTGGTTCATAATGTCAGCCAGGATCCCTGTGATGCCATTGACCAAATATCACCCAACATGCCTGATCTTTTTGTTTACATTCAACTGCAGGACTCAGGAGCTGTCATTTGCAATGATCAGTCATTGGGATTGGACGTGTGGGCGGGTCAACCTGATTTTTCTTTTATCTGCTCATCCGGCATAGTTCATCTGGACTGACATGGATCTGCATAGCTGGACAATGTGATTGATGATGGATTTACATCTTGGGACACTTTTTGTTTCTTGTTTTCAAATACCTACTAAATGCTTAAATTTCTTCTATAGCTGGAGGCTGGGCTTGACCAAATGCCCACTTAGTTCAGCTTCTCACCAAACTCCTAAACATGTAATATTTTGACTGAACACAGGTTTGGGCCAAAACCAAAGCTCATCCCAAGTTATAACTACTTGGTTCTTTTTGTAGCGTGATACAAATTATGATGAAGATGATGTGATACAAATATTTTTTTACATTTCACAGTTTGAACACATTTGAACAGAGAAGGGGTTAATTATCATGTTATTATTTATTTTTTTTTTTATACTTTAATGATGTGTGGGTAGTTGTTTTCTCAATCTTTGAGAAAGTGCTTCCCTAGTGTGGAACACATGAAAGTGAAATTTGTTCCTGCTTACTCTTTTAATAAAGGAAGAATATAACTTTACATTTTGGTGTGCAGCGTTCCTGTTGCTGGTATAATGAAAGCCTTTATTATTGTTTAAGTCTCAAAAATCTACAAAACTCAAAAACAATCTTCCCAATTAATAGCCCATCAGAGCTTTTTTCCTCCTACATACACCATATTGCGGCATTCTTCCTCCCACAAAAAAATGTTTCTTGATGTTACAGGTTGGCGGTTAAAATATTATACCAGTATTATTGTCTAGAAAGGTGGCTACTTTGATAGTATAACGTATGCTGTCTTTTTGATGGCTTATTTAGGGCTAAGAGATCAAATTTACGTTTTTGTTTAGGAGCGTTCCATTTTAAATATTAGATATCTGAGCTATAAAACTAAGGACTTTCAAATTTGCCTTTTTGTGTTTTTTCTCTGCCAATGGCCTACTGTGGTAGCTGTCTCTCCCTCTGCCTTCTTATCACCTGTTTACTTTTAATGACTTTACAGCAGTTTGGGTTTTTGCACTTTCCACACATCCCATCTTTATAAGCACAAAGTAACATCTTAAAAGTGTATCCTCTTCTGTATTTTGATATCTTTTAATAAAAAATAAAATAAAAAAAGTGTATTCTTTGACAAAACTTTTTATTAGAGATTTGGATATAGTGTGGATGGGTTAGACCCTTTGTCAAGTTTTTAATGCTGTCTGTTATCCTGCAAACAAAAGGTGGGAAAGAGTGGAAATTGTCCCCATGGGAACACCTGTCCTGGGGACTTACCCCCACTGCGGGAGATTTTGTTTAACCTCCTGTTGCATCTCTGGGACAGAAAGTGAAGGGTGAATTGCCCTACTGATAAGCAGTCATCACAAAAAATAACCTTGTAGGGGTTCTAATCCTTCTATACTCTATCCAAAAGCAAAAATATTTGATTATACACTTATATACACTTAATACATAAGTAACATGGTTAGTGAGCCAAGCTATTCAAGAGAGACTTGCTAGCCACACCATTACAATTTTGTTTATCTAAAGGGTAACTAATATTTTGTCATTAAAGTCTATAGGAACGTTTGATATAGGAGGGGTCAAACCCATCAAATGCTTTTTCTGCCTCTCTTGGTAGAACCGTTTTAATCTTTCCAGAATAACATTCTAAATGAATAATCCTATTTTTATTATCTTTAGCTTTCCTTCCCATGACGAACCCGTCCTGTTCAGATTTAATCAGAAGCAGAATGGCTTCATCCTATTAGTGATTCATTTTGAATAGATTTTAAGATCATTATTAAATAATAAGATTGGTCTTTAACAAGAGCAGTAAATGAAGTCCTTTAAGTAGAACGGTAATATATTTAGGGCAATACTTTATCTTGGAAAGTGAGTTTAAAAGTTTAAATGAGATTCTAAGTTTTTAAACAATATTTCATAGTATCCAGCTGAAAAGCCATTGGACCATTTGATTGTTTTTCCATTTAGAAAATTATTGATTGACTTTTTGAGTTCAGTTGTGAACTCTAGGGATGAGCCGAACACCCCCCCCCCCGTTCGGCTCGCACCAGAACCCGCGTTTTTTCAGGAGCAGTGATTTTAATAATGCTTAAATTGAAACAATAAAAGTGTAATATTCCTTTAAATTTCGTACCTGGGGGGTGTCTATAGTATGCATGTAAAGGGGCGCATGTTTCCCGTGTTTAGAACTGTCTCTGCAAAAAGTGTCATTTTTGCAAGTAAAAAAGCTATTTAAAATCACTCGCGGCTAATGTGTATTGACGGCTCCCGTAATACAGAGAACAGTCATTCACTGAAACTGAAAGTCATTGATAAAAAAAAGTCATTGATAAAAAAAAAAAAAAATGAAATAAAAAAAAGCGTGGGGGTCCCCCCAAATTCAATAACCAGGCCCTTCAGGTCTGGGATGGATATTAAGGGGAACCCCAGCCAAAAAAAACCACAAAAAAAAGGCGTAAGGTCCCCCTCAAAATCCATACCAGACCCTTGAGGTCTGGGATGGATTTTAAGGGGAACCCTAGCCAAAAAAAATGGCGTGGGTTCCCCCTCAAAATCCATACCAGACACTTATCCGAGCACGCAACCTGGCAGGCCGCAGGAAAAGAGGGGGGGACGAGAGCGGCCCCCCTCCCGCCTGAACCGTACCAGGCCACATGCCCTCAACATTGGGAGGATGCCCCCCCCTCCCGCCCCCCTCTGACGTCATGGGGAAAGCCATAGGGAATTCCCCATGACGTCCCCGTGCGTCAGAGGGGGCGGGGTCACCAGGTGCCCTCCATTATAAAAGACCTGTCAGACGGAGCGGAGCCTCACACAGCGGGAGCCTCCCATTGCGCGGAGCGGCCCAAGAAGAGACACCGACGCCGACGGAAGAAGATGCCGGACGAGAAGGACGAGAAGACCAGCGCAAGAAGAAGCGGATCAGAGGAAGAAGAAGATGGAAGAAGATGGAAGAAGATGACGGAAGGAGAAGATGAAGAAACCGAAGGATGAAGAAAGAAGAAAGAAGATTTTAATAAAGGAATTGTCAAAGACCGTCTCCTGTCATTTTTAAAATTTTTGACACTTTTTTGGTGAAATGGTAGGGGTACTTTTGTACCCCCTTACCATTTCACACAGGGGGGGGGGGGGATCTGGGGGTCCCCTTGTTAAAGGGGGCTTCCAGATTCCGATAAGCCCCCCGCTCGCAGACCCCCACAACCAATGGCCATGGTTGTGGGGAAGAGGCCCTTGTCCTCATCAACATGGGGACAAGGTGCTTTGGGGGGGACCCCAAAGCATCCTCCCAATGTTGAGGGCATGTGGCCTGGTACGGTTCAGGCGGGAGGGGGGGCGCTCTCGTCCCCCCCTCTTTTCCTGCGGCCTGCCAGGTTGCATGCTCGGATAAGGGTCTGGTATGGATTTTGAGGGGGACCCCACGCCATTTTTTTTGGCTAGGGTTCCCCTTAAAATCCCTCCCAGACCTCAAGGGTCTGGTATGGATTTTGAGGGGGACCCTACGCCATTTTTTTTTGGCTGGGGTTCCCCTTAATATCCATCCCAGACCTGAAGGGCCTGGTTATTGAATTTGGGGGGACCCCCACGCTTTTTTTTTTTTATTTTTTATTAATGAATGACAGTTCTCTGTGTTACAGGAGCCATCAATTCATTAGCCGCGAGTGCTTTTAAATAGCTTTTTTCCTGCAAAAATGACACTTTTTGCAGGGAAAGTTCTAAGCACAGGAAACCTGCCCCCCTTCACAGGCCACCTATAGACACCCCCCCAGATGTGATACTGCAATGCTGTTCTAACAGCACGCACACACAAATCCCCAGAAATAGAGCATATCTTGTCAGCAGTCAGCAACACACTGACACGCTGACACTGTGACTGAAACATAATATGCGAGGCCGCCGCGGCGGCGGCCTCTTATACCGTGGGGCATGTACTAAAGCCCCTGAGCTATAATTGGCTACAGGCATCCTGCCTGTAGCCAATTATGGCTCTCCTCGCTGCCGGCGCTGTGATTGGCCAAGCATGCGGGGTCACAGTGCATGCTTGGCCAATCATCAGCCAGCATTGCACTGCGACTAGCGCAATGCATTGCGGGCCGCTCGCATCACACGAATTTGATGCGAGCAGCCCCAATAGTTCTGGGCTCGCCGAGCGAGCGAACGCCCGGTGCTCGATTCGAACATGGGTTTGAATCGAACACCGGGCCCATCCCTAGTGAACTCCTTACTCATAGTTACTTGATTACAGTGTGTTCTAATTTATCCTCTTAAGATAGTTTTCCCATTTTAATTTTTTCTGTGTTTGTATGGATCTCTTACTAGAATATACATACAATTCTTGTGAAACTTTTTGAATGTCAGATGTTTTATATACTAATTTATTTTACTAATTCCTAAGCTAGTGAACATACGTGTTAGTTTAACATTTTTGAGTAAGGCTGGGTTCAGACCAATGCGATTGCAGAAAGTGCATGTGATTTGTACCGCATTCCTGTGCACATCACATGCGATGTCCGTGCGATGCAAATTTAGCCATACAGTATGTATGGCTGAAATCGCATCGCATTCATACCAACATTATGCAGGACCTTTTTTTTTGTCTGCACTGGAATCGGATTGCATGGGTGTTCAGACCCATGCGATCCGATTCCATAGTTCACACTGCGTTCTGCAAACCGATTTGGGGGTGTCATTAACTTTATATTAACTGCCTGCAATTATGATACAGTGTGGGAAACCGCACAGGAATCACTGTGGTTCATGCACCGCACCAGTGTGAACCTAGCCTAATGCCGCGTACACACGATCGGAATTCTCGTCGGAAAAAGCTCTGATGGTTTTTCCATCGGAATTCCGACGGAATTTCGCTCAAACTGTCTTACCTACACACGGTCACACCAAATTCCGATGATCAATAACACCACGACATACAACACGTTCAACGGCACTATAAAAGGGAAGTTTAATGCTTCCGAGCATGCGTCAAATGGTTTCCGAGTATGCGTCAGAATTTTGTGCATCGGAATTGCATACACACAATCTAAAAATCCGATAGAAAGGTTTTCCGTCTGAAAAATTAAGAACCGGCTCTCAATCCAAAGTCCGTCGGAAATGCCGACAGAAAAAACAGATGGGCATACACACGGTCGGAAAATCAGACGAAAAGCTCCCATCAGACTGTTTCCATTGGAAATTCCGACCATGTGTACGCAGCATAAGAGTAAGTAATTGAATTTAGATTGATAGCAGCCTATGTCACTCACAGCACCGATTGGGAGAAGGAGTACTGTCAACCAATCAGCTAGGTCCAGCTCGTACATGTGATGAAAGTATCTGAAAGTGTATTTTTGATTCCTATACTAAAACATAGAAGAGCGATGGCAGAAGAATACCAAGTTGTCTATCGAGCCTGCTTTTGTTTGCATTTTTTTTCTTTAGTATCTCATATATTGTTTATATGGACACCATCAGGGGAGGGTTGGCAACCTTAGGCCTGGGGGGCAAGTCCAGTCTAGTGGCCCATTCAACCACTGAATCAGCTCATTCATCTGCACCATATTGCCCGCATTGAGAGAGAGAGGGAGGGAGACTGCTCCACATTGCCCCAGAGAGAGAGCGACCAGTCCACATTGCCTGCACAGAGAGCGGGAGAGAGAGAGCCCGCTTCACATTGCCTGCACAGAGAGCAGGAGAGAGCGCTTAAAACTGCCTGCACTGAGGGAGAGGCCGCTTCACACTGCCTGCACAGAGAGCGAGTGAGAGAGAGCCCACTTCACATTGCCTGCACAGAGAAAGAGCGAGAATGCTTCATACTGCCTGCACAGAGAGAGAGACCGCTTCACACTGCCTGCACAGAGAGAGAGACCGCTTCACACTGCCTGCACAGAGAGAGAGACCGCTTCACACTGCCTGCACAGAGAGAGAGAGTGCTTCACGCTGCCTGCACAGAGAGCGAGAAAGAGACTGCTTTACACTGCCTGCATAGAGAGAGAGACGGTTTCACACTGCCTGCACAGAGAAAGAGAGAGACCGCTTCACACTGCCTGCACAAGAAAGAGAGAGACCGCTTCACACTGCCTGCACAGATAGAGAGAGAGACCGCTTCACACTGCCTGCACAGAGAGAGAGAGAGATCGCTTCACACTGCCTGCACAGAGAGCGAGAAAGAGACTGCTTTACACTGCCTGCACAGAGAGTGAGAGAGAGAGCTGCTTCACACTGCCTGCACAGTGAATGAGAGAGACCGCTTCACACTGCCTGCACAGAGAGCGAGAGAGAGAGATCGCTAAACACATTGCCTGCACAAAGAGCAAGAAAGAGGCTGTTTTACACTGCCTGCACAGAGAGAGAAATCCGGCTTCACACTGCCTGCACAAGAAAGAGAGAGACCGCTTCACACTACCTGCACAGAGAGAGAGAGAGAGAGAGAGAGAAAGAGAGAGCGAGAGAGAGACCAATTCACACTGCCTGCACAGAGCGCAAGAGAGAGAGCCCACTTCACACTGTCTGCACAGAGAGAGAGAGCTTCATTCTGCCGGAACAGAAAGAGAGAGAGAGAGCGCTTCACACTGCCTGCACAGAGAGAGAGTGAGACCGCTTCACACTGCCTGCACAGAGCGCAAGAGAGAGCCTGCTTCACACTGTCTGCACAGAGAGAGAGCTTAATACTGCCGGAACAGAAAGAGAGAGAGAGCGCTTCACACTGCCTGCACAGAGAGAGAGAGAAAGCCCACTTCACACTGCCTGCACAGAGAGAGAGTGAGACCGCTTCACACTGCCTGCACAGAGCGCAAGAGAGAGCCCGCTTCACACTGTCTGCACAGAGAGACAGCTTCATACTGCCGGCACAGAAAGAGAGAGAGAGCGCTTCACACTGTCTGCACAGAGAGAGACGCCGATTCACAATGCCTGCACAGAGAGAGAGAGAGTGAGAGCCCGCTTCACTCTGCCTGCACAGAGAGAGAGACCGCTTTCCACTGCCAGCACAGAGAGAGAGCCCGCTTCACACTGCCTGCACAGAGAGATAGAGAGAGAGAGCCCACTTCCCACTGTCTGCAGAGAGAGAGAGAGAGAACTTCATACTGCCGGCACATAAAGAGAGAGAGAGAGAGCACTTCACACTGCATGTGCAGAGAGAGAGAGCCCGCTTCACACTGCCTGCACAGAGCACAAGAGAGAGCCCGCTTCACACTGTCTGCACAGAGAGAGAGCTTAATACTGCCGGAACAGAAAGAGAGAGAGAGCGCTTCACACTGCCTGCACAGAGAGAGAGAGAGAGCCCACTTCACACTGCCTGCACAGAGAGAGAGTGAGACCGCTTCACACTGCCTGCACAGAGCGCAAGAAAGAGCCCGCTTCACACTGTCTGCACAGAGAGAGAGCTTCATACTGCTGGCACAGAAAGAGAGAGAGAGCGCTTCACACTGCCTGCACAGAGAGAGACGCCGATTCACAATGCCTGCACAGAGAGAGAGAGTGAGAGCCCGCTTCACTCTGCCTGCACAGAGAGAGAGAGACCGCTTTCCACTGCCAGCACAGAGAGAGAGCCCGCTTTACACTGCCTGCACAAAGAGATAGAGAGAGAGCCCGCTTCACACTGTCTGCAGAGAGAGAGAGAGAACTTCATACTGCCGGCACATAAAGAGAGAGAGAGAGAGAGCGCTTCACACTGCCTGCACAGAGAGAGAGAGCCCACTTCACACTGCCTGCACAGAGAGAGAGAGTGAGACCACTTCACACTGCCTGCACAGAGCACAAGAGAGAGCCCGCTTCACACTGTCTGCACAGAGAGAGAGCTTCATACTGCCGGCTCAGAAAGAGAGAGAGAGCGCTTCACACTGCCTGCACAGAGAGAGAGAGACGCTGATTCACAATGCCTGCACAGAGAGAGAGTGAGAGCTGGCTTCACTCTGCCTGCACAGAGAAAGAGACCGCTTCCCACTGCCAGCACAGAGAGAGAGCCCGCTTCACACTGCCTACACAGAGAGATAGAGAACCCGCTTCACACTGCCTGCACAAAGAGAGAAAAAGCCTGCTTCACACTGCCTGCACAGAGAGCAAGAGAGAGAGCCCGCTTCACACTGTCTGCAGAGAGAGAGAGAGAGAGAACTTCATACTGCCGGCACATAAAGAGAGAGAGAGAGAGAGCGCTTCACACTGCCTGCACAGAGAGAGAGCCCGCTTCACACTGCCTGCACAGAGAGAGAGAGACCGCTTCACACTGCCTGCACAGAGAGAGAGCCCGCTTCACACTGCCTGCACAGAGAGAGAGCCCGCTTCACACTGCCTGCACAGAGAGAGAGAGAGAGAGAGAGCCCGCTTCACACTGCCTGCACAGAGAGCAATAGAGAGAGCCTGCTTCACACTGTCTGCACAGAGAGAGAGACATAGGGAGAGAGAGAGCTTCATACTGCTGGCACAGAAAGAGAGAGAGAGCGCTTCACACTGCCTGCACAGAGAGAGAGAGAGAGACGCCGCTTCACAATGCCTGCACAGAGAGAGAGCCCACTTCACACTGCCTGCACAGAGAGAGAGAGCCCACTTCACACTGCCTGCACAGAGAGAGAGAGCCCACTTCACACTTCACAAACCCAAGAGGTATGAGTATTATGTGTCAGCAAACCCCCCCCCCCCCCCAAAAAAAAGTGAGCACTAATCTGCATGCTTACCCCGAAGCATACATTTCCCCCTCCTCCCAGTCCAATCCACCCCCTGCTAAAATCCCCCCTCTCAGCCCAAATCTTTGCCCCCCACCCTCCAAATCCCCCCCCCCCCCAGCACAAATGCACCCTACCAAAAAAAAAATCACCCCTCCTAGCACAAATCCTCTACTCCTCAAATTGTCCCTCCGAGTAAACATCCTCTCCTCCCCCTAGTATGAATAACCCCCAATCATCCCTACTGGCACAAATCCCTCCCCCAAAAATGTTTCCCCTCTACCATATCACCTCTTCTAGCACTACCCCCCAAATCCCCCCTCCTAGCACAAATGCTCTTTCCCCAGCCCCCCTCCCAACACAAATCCCCCTAAGGCCGGGTCCCCACTTGCTGCGGCCGTGGCTCGCAGCAGGGAGTCCAGTGCTTCCCTGTTCTCTGTTTTAGGGGTGAATCACGCCCGCATTTGTGCCGGAATTCGGACCTGAAACTGAGCCAAAGACGAACAGGACCCTTTTCCTGTTCGGACCACAGCCACCTCTGACCTGTCATTGTCTCCTGTTATTCTAATTGGATGTGGGGAAACCCACATCCAATTCACATAAGTATGAACCAACCTAAATCACAACTCCTAGCACAACCCCCACATTTCCCCCCCTAGAACAATTTGTATCCCCTGTTGCCCCCCAAATTTCCCTCCCAACACAAATCCCCCCCCCCAATTTCCCTGTGGTGCCCCCCACCTCGCATGATACCATAGTGCCCAGGGCAACAGCCACTCCTGCCCTCCCCTTGTCCCAGCCCTGGCCGCAGTCCCCCAGACTTATTTTAGGTTGCACATTTTTGCTGCAGTTTCTGAAAGTGTACCAAAGATGCAGCATGCAGGACTTTTTTTGTGCACTTTCAGAACATGCAGGAAAAATGTGCAACCTAATAGAGGTCTATGGGATAAGGGGCAACATGCAGGAAGACTACCAGCTCTGCAGCCAAACTTCAGCATACCAGTGTCAGTGTGAACCTCTTCATACCACCTAGGGCAAGGTACTGTTACAGGCTGCTAGAAAGAAAACTCTTTAGCTGCAGGGAGAGGGATTTGAGAGAGAGAGAGAGCAGGGAGGGAGGAGAAGCTCACTTACATGGACGCTCACTGTATTCAAGCCGTTTGCTCAGTTTTAACTTTCCCGCCCACACATCCTCTTCACAGACAGCACACAGGCTGCCCAGAGTGTGGGCGGGGAAAGAAAGAGCAGATCTACCAGCCATTCGTGTGGAGGAGGGAGGGCCGGGACTGGGCTTTGACTGGGCACAGACTTTCAGCCCAGTGACAGAACACAACACATTGCTGGCTCACAATACTGGATGAAGCTGCTGCACTCAGCCAGTTCAGAAACTGCGCATGCCCAGTTGTGAGCTGGTGACACAGCGGCCAAATTGTACAGCATATCAAAGCAGCCAGGTGGGCAATTGCATCCCTGCACCGCGGTCCAGCCCGCCCCTGGGCACCGACATATTTTCATTTCTACTGCAAGTCCATAATTAAAAGTATAGGGATGCCTGAATCAATTAAAGGGTAACTCCACTTTCGAGGGGAAAAAAAATAGCAAATCAAAAAGACAATCTAATACCACCAAAAGAGATCTCTATTTGTGGGGAAAAAAGGACGTCAATTTTGTTTGGGTACAACGTCGCACGATCATGCAATTGTCAGTTAAAGCGACGCAGTGCCAAATCGCAAAAAGTGCTCTGGTCATTGAGCAGCCAAATCCTCAGGGGCTGGAGTGGTTAAAGTGTATTGTATTTGTACTGTCTACCCCCAAGTTGTAAAGCGCTACGTAAACTGTTGGCACTATATAAATCCTGTATAATAATAATAATAATAATAATAATAATATATCACTGGATTTCAGTCTGCAGCTCACTTTCAGCTGTGCCTGCTTGTTTCATAATGGCACTTTATGCTGATAATATTAAAAGTATTTTATTTTGCAAGTGAGAAATTGGCAGTCAGACAAGAAGATAGAAGTAGGGACTGGCCAGAGAGTGATAATTTTGGCGCAGTTGGCCTGCTTGATCATGTATTTCAATATATGCGATCTAAGAATCCCTGTTTTGTAAGCCAAGGTTTGCTAGGAATTTGTGAGGGTTAACGTGGCTACATTTTCTTTAGCACCTTGTGTTGTATAGATGGAGCCATTTGGGACATGAGCACAGACAGATCTCCATTTCTACTGCATAGTAAAGATAAGTAATTAACCACTTCAATACTGGCAACTTTTACCCCCTTCCTGCCCATGCCAATTTTCAGCTTTCAGTGCTGTCACACAGAGAGTCCACAGCCCTGTTGAAGCAATAAGGCCAGCAAGGTACTGACCGAAGCAACAGGAAAGTGAAAATCGGGTAATACAGATAAGTAACAAGTGCTGAGGCGGAAGCCAAGATTTTAGATATCATTTTAAAAAGATCCTAATGCTGCGTACACACGACCGGACTTTTCGACAGCAGAGGTCCAATGGAACGAATCCACCGGACAATTCGATCGTGTGTGGGCTTCATCGGACCTTTGCTGTCGAAAAATCAGACAGAATTTAGAAATAGAACATGTTTCAAATTCTTCAGCCGGAACCAGTTCCTATCAAGAAATCCGTTCGTCTGTATGCACGAAAACCGACGCTAGGGCAGCTATTGGCTACTTGCTATGAACTTCCTTATTCTAGTCCGGTCGTACGTCATCACGTTCGAATCCGTCGGACTTTGGTGTGATTGTGTGTGTCCAAGTCTGTTAATTCGGAAAGTCCGTCGGAAGTCCGTCGGAAAAATCGTCAGACCTAGTCTGCCAGAAAGTCCGGTCATGTGTGCACGGCATAAGAAGCCCCGAGCACCACTACCCGCAGCTCCCCCCCCCCACTTGTGTTAATAGGATAATAGAAATATATTTATAGTTATATGAGTGTGTTTGTATGTCTATGAAAATAGGATACCAGAATTAAATTCATAATTATACTGTTCCTTTGGCTATTACAAATAGCTGTACACAACATTTTGCTTTATTTGTCAAAGGTGTATAACTGCAAAATTGACAACAGATCACTCAGCCTGCTATCACATTTTATGATTTTGTATTGGTGTCTTAGCACATGTATTAAAACATCCATATTGGCCACAGTTATCTAGTAGATATAAAGTATAGGCACATAAAACTTGCTATTAACATTCTGCTGATGTTGTGTCACTCACTTCGTTTTACAATTTTTTTTCTGCCTGATGCTGTTTGTTAATGTGCTCTTGCTGGGGAAAAATAGATTTACCAAACCCTGTAATTAGTTGTGATGTTCATGCTGTAGTGTGAATTACAACATGGAGAGTGTAGGAGCTTTCGGAATCATTGATCTCTCCTGTATAATTAATAGATTGCAATTTCAGAAAATACCCACCAAATATTTAATTTATGGGCTTAGCGTCCATCTGGTCAGGGGCCAGCATTGGTGTCAGCACAAAGTTAACCATCAATAGGATAGGACAGAGTCTTTTATTCTCAGCCTTCATTTTACAATTCACAAAGCTGCTACATCTGCAAAGAAGGATCAGATGCTGTCAACGGTATCTGACAAGCTGTCTTTATAGCAGTGCCAATTACATGCACTGCACTTTTAGGCTGAATCTCCTGCAAGGATGGATGACACTGCCTCCAAAATGATGTTTAGTCTTGGGAATTAAACTATTATAGAATTATTGCATAGCTAGATCTTAGTTTATCGATTTTTTTTTTTTTTTAATTTTCCTTTATCATTTGTTCAAAATGCTATATATGCACTGTATTGGGCACCATCACCTTGACTGACATCGATGTAATTAAAAGATGAAACAAGGATTTCTCTTTTAGAAGACTTCAGTAATTGACATTTCATTACTCTCCCCCTGAGTTGCAGTAGCAAAGGTTGTTGTTCTCTGTTAATGGGGAAGCAACATGCTATTTTTAAGAATACTATAAATGCTGACAAATTATCCAAATTATGTTTGTCAAAACTAAAATCATAAGACCAATTTACATATTTAGCACTGGATAAAGTTGGTGTTATAAAATAACTATGCATTTGTAAAAAAAGTTACTGCTAACAATCAGCATAGGATATTCATACTTTATATGATTTTAGCTTGGTGTTCAGGATACAGGAAGCCAGAGTGGGAGCAGAATAAAATTGATTGTGTTAGGGGCATGGTATGATCATAGCCATGTAAAGATGCACATCTGAGAAACTCCTGCACCTGACCAAGATTTTTGCTCTGAGTAACTCCACTATAACCTTACTTGTATCACTATGTGCATGATCAGTAGGAGGAAGACACATAGCTCTGTGTATACAAAGGAGCATGGGGGAGCTCATGTCATAATGGGGGTGGTTATTTAAAAAAAAAATTCAGTTACTTTGCTGCGTAACTAATTACTTTTCCATAATGGGGGTGGTAGTGACACAGCCCCAAATCCACAATGGCTCAAAAGTGATATGGTCCAGAAATATTTAGACAGAATAAAGGTGGATAAAGCACATAGACCTGATGGCATCCACCCACAGATCCTAAAAGAATTGAGCTCTGTAATTTCAAAGCCATTGTATCTAATTTTTAGGGACTTATTAATGACAGGAATAGTACCACTGGATTGGCGCAGGGCCAATGTGGTGCCTATATTTAAAAAGGGAACAAAGGCTTTACCAAGTAACTATAGACCTGTTATGCCGCGTACACACGGTCGGAATTCTCGTCGGAAAAAGCTCTGATGGTTTTCCCATCGGAATTCCGACGGAATTTCGCTCAAACTGTCTTGCCTACACACGGTCACACCAAATTCCGACGGTCAATAACACCACGCCTTAAAAAACGTTCGCCTGCACTATAAAAGGGAAGTTTAATGCTTCTAAGCATGCATCGAATTGTTTCCGAGCATGCGTCGGAATTTTGCGTGTCGGAATTGCATACACACGATCGGAAAATCCGATAGAAAGGTTTTCCGTCTGAAAAATTAGGAACAGGTTCTCAATCCAAAGTCCGTCGGAAATTCCGACAGAAAAAGACCGATGGGCATACACACGGTCGGAAAATCCGATGAAAAGCTCCCATCGGACTGTTTCCATCGGAAATTCCGACCGTGTGTACGCGGCATTAGTTTAACTTCTATAGTTGGGAAGATACTGGAGAGATTAATAAAAGACCACATAGATGAGTTCTTGCAGTAAAAAAATATTTTAAGCAACAGACATCATGGATTCATGAAAGACAGAAGTTGTCAGACAAGTCTGATTTCTTTTTATGAGGAGGTAAGTAAAACCTTGGACAGAAGGGTGGCGGTGGACTAGGTATACTTGGATTTTGCAAAAGCGTTTGATACAGTTCCTCACACATGGCTCATGTGTAAGGTAAAGTCTACAGGTTTGGAAATATCAGTTTGTAAATGGAGAGAAAACTGTCTAAAAGACAGAATTCAGAGTAGTGGTTAATGAATGGTCTAAGATTATCAGTTGTGTACCCCAAGGTTCAGTGCTGGCAGTGGCGTACTAAGGGGGGTGCGGGGGGGGGGGGGCCGCACCGGGTGCCACACACTGGGGGGTGTCAGGCCGGCGCCCCCTCCGCGATGGAAGCGGGGAGTCGAGGACAGCGCGCCGAGTGCTGATATATCTTGCGCAGCGGCGCGGTGAGTGACAGCCAGCATCAGGTGAGGTGAGAGGAGGGAGAGGGGGAGGGTGTTCGCCGCTCTCCGCGGCTCTCCGTGGCTCTGATCTGTCTCGGCTGTGTCATATGTCACGGGGAAAGCCATAGGGAAGTCCCCATGACGTTCCCATGCGTCAGAGGGGGGCGGGGTTACCAAGTGGCCCCGCCCTGCGTTATAAGTTTGCGTTATAAAAGACCTGTCAGCCCAAGCGAAGCCTCACACACCGGGAGCCTCCCATTGCGAGGAGTGGCCCAAGAAGAGACCGACGCCCTGGAAGAAGATACCGGAGAGAAGCCTCAGAGACCGACACCGTGGAAGAAGATACCGAAGAGAAGCCTCACCCAGCGGGAGCCTCCCATTGCGCGGAGCGGCCCAGAAGAGACACCGATGCTGGACGAGAAGGCTAAGAAGAAGCGGATCGGAGGAAGAAGAAGATGGAAGAAGAAGATTCCGGAAGGAGAAGATGAAGAAAGGAAGACCAGAAGAAAGAAGAAAGAAGATTTTAATAAAGGAATTGTCAAAGACCGTCTCCTGTAATTTTTACCATTTTTGACACTTTGTTGGTGAAATGGTAGGGGTACTTTTGTACCCCCTTACCATTTCACACAGGGGGGGCGGGATCTGGGGGGTCCCCTTGTTAAAGGGGGCTTCCAGATTCCGATAAGCCCCCCGCCCGCAGACCCCCACAACCACCGGGCACGGTTGTGGGGATGAGGCCCTTGTCCTCATCAACATGGGGACAAGGTGCTTTGGGGGTCTTAGACCCCCAAAGCATCCTCCCAATGTTGAGGGCATGTGGCCTGGTACGGTTCAGGCGGGAGGGGGGGCCGCTCTCGTCCCCCCCTCTTTTCCTGCGGCCTGCCAGGTTGCGTGCTCGGATAAGGGTCTGGTATGGATTTTGAGGGGGACCCCACGCCATTTTTTTTGGCTGGGTTTCCCCTTAAAATCCATCCCAGACCTCAAGGGTCTGGTATGGATTTTGAGGGGGACCCTACGCCATTTTTTTTTTTTGGCTGGGGTCCCCCTTAATATCCATCCCAGACCTGAAGGGCCTGGTTATTGAATTTGGGGGGACCCCTACGCTTTTATTTTTTTGTTTTTTTTTTTTTTTATCAATTACTTTTTTTTTTTATGAATGGCTTTCAATGAATGACTGTTCTCTGTATTACGGGAGCCGACAATTCATATAGCCGCGAGTGATTTTAAATAGCTTTCTTTCCTGCAAAAATGACACTTTTTGCAGAGACAGTTCTAAGCACTGGAAACATGCGCCCCTTTACATGCATACTATAGACACCCCCCAGGTACGAAATTTAAAGGAATATTACACATTTATTGTTTCACTTTAATCATTATTAAAATCACTGCTCCCGAAAAAACGGCCGTTTTTAAAAGTTTTTTTTGCATTAATACATGTCCCCTGGGGCAGGACCCGGGTCCCCAAACACTTTTTATGACTAACTTTTTAAAAATAAATGACTTCAATGACTGTTCTCTGTATTAAGGGGGACGGGAGCCGACACTTTATTATAGCCGTTCGGGTCCCCATTGACTTCAATGGAGTTCGGTGTTCGGGGTCAAGTTCGGATCAAGTTCGGTACCGAACCCGAACTTTTTTCTGAAGTTCGGCTGAACCTGCCGAACCCGAACATCCAGGTGTCCGCTCAACTCTACCAGTCACTACTCTCTGCTCTGCCCCTCCAGCTCTCACTGGAGCACTGGGCTGGATGGGGGTGGGTGCAGCTGGCTTTGGCTCTTAGCTGTGCTGTCACGCTTCCCCTAACGCAAGTTTTCAGACACTATAGCTAGCTTCTGTGTTCTTAGCCTATAGCAGCCCCCTGTCCCATAAGGCAAGCAGAACTACTGGTACTCAGTTGCCCCCAGGAATTATACACAATGCTATAGTGCCTGGCCACCACGCCAGGGCAGGTGCCAACTGAGCAAAGCAAAAAGGTACTTGTGGTTGGCAGACAGTCAGAGTGGTTTAATGACAGACCAGGTACAAGGCAGGCAAGGTTCAGAATAGTCAGGGTCAATCCATAGTCAAAATGCAGGAAGAGTTCAGCGAGTAGAAAAAATAGGGGAAAAAGGATTCCAAAAATTCTTCAATGAGAAACAACCGGCATTATCAAAAATGTATTTATTGAAAAATCCACATAAACACTGGAAAAATTGTATGTGTCACAAAAAAATAGACAACATTGTCAGAAGACACAGATAGCCACCACAGACATACACTCTACACATGAAATCGTGGACTACTACATCCACGTAGATGAATCCTGTTGGAAGAATAGATCACTGGACTAGCAGAGCTGGCTGCTCTATAAATACCAATGGGTGCTTCACAATCGACAAATATCACTTCCACAGCTGCGTTGATATCACAATATCACAAGAGACTGAAGGCTTGGCAGGCTTAAAGCGGAGGTCCACCCTAAAAACAAATTTAACATTAAAAGACTCCTTTAAATAAAAAAAGAAAAACCTTTGAAAAAAAAATATTTTTTTACTTACCCGAAATGGCTCTTGCTTGGCAGTCTTCCTAATCTGCCACTTCCTATTCCGCAGTGCTCCTCTGTCTCGCCCTCGTCCTCGCGTTGCCTCCTGGGAAATAGGGTGCGCTGTCTTCTGAAACCTGTGTGACAGCCGCCCATTCACAAAGCGATGCGCGACTCGCGCATGCGCAGTAGGAAATGGGCAGTGAAGCCGCAAGGCTCCACTGCCTGTTTTGCTTCGTTAGGATGGTGGCACTGGCACACGATCCGGTGGACGGATCGGCCTTGGGGGGCCGACATTGCTCCCTGGACAGGTATGTGTCCTTATTAAAAGTCAGCAGCTACAGTGTTTGTAGCTGCTGACTTTAAAAAAAAAAAAAAAAAATGTCCGGACCTCCCCTTTAAGTCAGATTTGGTCTCCACCCAGAGCCTGGCCACATCAATCACCTTGCAGGTGGACAGACAGAAAAGGACGCATCATAACCAAAACCAGGATGCTGGAATGAGACCAGCAGCTGCCAAAGAACAGGAGCATTTACACGCTCCTGACACATACGCTGAGAGATGGTGCCAGCTGTCAATCAGCAGCTGGGTGGATCTCGAAAGTATTGTCAAGATCCTCAGCAGTCAGCAGATTTCATTATACTAAAAAATCAAAGCCAAACAGGTAACACTTTATAATCAGTTACAACAAACATTTTTTTTCCCTTTTGGGATAAATATTTTACATGAATAACTAAAATCTAATCTTGCAGACACCACATCTAAAAATTAGAAAGCTGCAATATAATAAATATTTACTTTTGGGTTTAATACTGCTTTAAGCACGGAGTTCCACAAAAGAGAAGAATTTGTGTCTGGGTACGTTTGAACAAACTTTGTATAAGAAGAATTTTCAGGTTTTGGAAATATCACTTATGTCATGCCTCAGTTACTGGTAGTGATGATGTCCGGAACACGCTGTCTGATTGAAGCAGAAATGTGTTTTTCAGTACTGCACTAGAGCAGGGTGATACATCACCTTTATGGTGACAGTCATGTTGAATAATTTTACTGGCTCCACAGCAGGAATTGTTTTTATTTACATACAGCAATAGATCTAAAGCTGTTTTAAAGTTACTTGCCAGAGAAGTCACATTTTCACACCTGTTCTCCTTTTTTAAGAAAAAGCAGAAGGACTTGCAATTTTACAATAAAATGACGTGGCACATTTTTTATTAATATTGCTATTACAATAATATGACTTTGCACATTTGTATTAATATTATTATTACTGTTATTGATACTTTATATACTACTTTAGCTGCTATAGAGTATTTTTATAATAAATAGGGATGAGCTTTGGGTTCTAATCGAACATGAGCTCAAGTTTTGCGCAGTTCAAAAAAAGGCAAACTAATGCAGCCATTCACTAGAATAGCAACCACTTACCAGTAATGCGCTTCCTGACCTTTAAACTGTGGTTAGGAAATGCAATGACTTTCACAGGCTTGGTTCTGGTCCGGATGCTGTGGTCCACTTGAGTCCACGCTCAGGTGGACTTTAAATGAGCAGGAAGAGAGCACAGAACAGCTCTGGCCTGAGACTCAGAAGGGAATCTGAGAGAGAGAGCTCTGTTTGGATTTAAAAAAGGTTTGTTTTACCACATGTTTTGTGGGTGACGAGGACCAGCCCCACGCCGTATAGAGAGGAGACTACCGTATAGTTTAGCTCCAGGCGGCATGGATTTGTTTTCCAATTTTTTTGTTTGTTTTCATTACTTTGCAAACCTCTGCTAAATAAACCTGACAACTCGCCAGTTTTTAAAGAAATTGCCTACACGCTGACCTTGTTTTCCAGAAAAGGTGATGCCCACGAGCTAATCTCCCACTATATATAATCTTTTATTTATTGATCCAAAGTACTTATTCAAGGTATGGACAATTCCACTATGATAGGATACCACTGTCCCCAGGATATCTATAGGAATAAAGAAAGGCAGACAAGGAGACGATGTACAAAAACAACATACAGTATGTATATATTTTCACATATAGGTTAATACCATTTTTTTGCTATTTATGCTATTGCTATCTGATAATTAACCAAACAATACTTGTGTGTGTGTGTGTGTATATATATATAATTTTATTTTATTTTTTTCCCACAAAAGTAGAGCTCTCTTTTGTTGGTATTTGATCACCATTGGGTTTGCTATTTTTTTGCTTTCTGCTATAAAACATATCCAATAAAAAAAAAAAAAAAAAAAAATCTAATTTCTTCATAAATTTTGGCCAAAATGTATTCTGCTACATGTCTTTGTTGTGTATATTGAGTGGTCTGCGTGAAAGTTACAGTGTCTACAAACTATGGCATTGATACTGGAATTCTTTATTTGGTTATACTAGTAATGGTGGTGATCAGTGACTTATAGTGGGACTGTGATATTGCGGCAACCAATCTGACACTAACTGATATGGGGAGAACTGACTAATTGCTTCTGACTTCACCCGTGACACTTATACAGTGATCAGTGCTACTAATACAGTGTACACTCTCAGAATCTCAGAATCCAGCATTACTTATACTTGATGAGTCACATAGATATAAGTAATGCTGGATTCTGCAGTATGTTTATATATTCTAAACCTTTCCCTTTGTTCCTGCCAGGGTGAATAGAGGATTTATCCTTGCAGGGCCATATTGGGGCGTCCTTTGTGAGGGGATACATTACTGTTCCTGTGTGAGGCTTGTTGCTCCTCGGTGGTGTCCTTGATTCATCTTGCAGGGCTGGAGGCCCGGAAGGGGGCTATTTCCAGCAGCAGAATAATTATACACACACATATATATATATATATATATATATATATATATATATATATATATATATATATATATATTATTTTATTTTTTTTTATTTAAAAAAAATAAATATATATATATATATATATATAACTTGGATGCTGCAACACATACAACTTATACGGTTAGTATACACACCCTTTTCAAAGTTTATCAAGCATGAGAGATGCAGTATGATAACGTACAAAGATGGATATTGTGTCCTGATATTTATCATTATGTAAATTCATTTCTCTGTTTGATTGCAGACGTTTGTTACGTTCTGCACCAAATCGCACATACCTCTGATGAAGAGAAAGCAACAAAAGCAAAATCTCGAAATGCGTCTGGTATTTTTGCTGCACTTTTTGTTAGTGCAACAGATTCAATGTGATTTATTATTTTTGAATACAAGAGTTTTGTGTATTGTATATGAATCCAGTCTCCTATGAAATTTCAGTGTAAATAACTATATATATATATATATATATATATATATATATATATATATATATATATATACATATTTTGTTTGTTTGTACATTATATTTGTGCTTCTTTTTTACCATATGACACTATAAAATCATTCTATTTTTTACATACTTGACTAATACTTTATCTAGCTACTGGCCCCACTGAAAGTCCCCCCCTCTAGAGGAACCTGTTTTTCAATTTGCAAATTTGGTGTACAAACCCAGTGGAACTAGCACTACAACATATCCAGATGGGGTTCTAAGCACCAAGTGGCCCCGAGATAAGGGGCCCCAAAAGTCGGTTCGGAAAATGTAATTCTCTGCTGCAGAAAAGTGCTTGACATTTTCTGAACTGACTTTGGGGCCATGTATCTTGGGGCCACTTGGTGCTAGCAACCCCATTGGATATGTTTTAGTGTTAGTTCCGCTGGGTTTGCACACCAAATTTGGGGTTCCTAGCACCAAGTGGCCCCGAGATACGGGGCCCCAAATTCGGTCAACTGTGTCCATCTGCAGCAATATCATTTCGGGACCCTTTGGGTTCAGAGACCCCAAATTTTGTCTGCAGCTAGGGGGCATCTAGGAACCCTTAACTACCGAGTACCTATGGCTGCAAATGGGCACAGTGAGACATGCAAATGGGCACAGTGAGGCATGCAAATGGGCACAGTGAGGCTGCAAATGGGCATTGTTGACCCTCTTTTCCACTTACAGTAGCTGCGCATTTCTCACCCTAGGCTTATACTCGAGTCAATAAGTTTTCCAAGTCTTTTGTGGTAAAATTAGGTGCCTCGGGGGGCGTGGCCTAGCCGGGATCCAAGATGGCAGCTTGAGGTGAAAGCTCCCGCACAGAGAGGACTCAAAAAGCCGTTTTAGTGGGAATATTTCGCCCCTTCAACGATGGGTAGAACCAACCGAAGCACCTCGACCCCCAGAGCGGTGACCGATCCCGGAACCCAGACCAGAAAGAACATACCAGATCTATTCCACTCTCAGAAGGCAGGAAAGCACGAGGCTTCACAAGCGCCCCAGTTGACACAGGCCTCACAGGCCTCATCCCCACTCTATAGCAACAGCAGCGGACCAGCAGAAGCGATGGAGGGGTCCGACAAGCTGCTACATCCCCCAAGCCTCTCAGATCTACAAAACGACCTACAAAAAGTGGCTCTAGACATAAGGCACACAATTACAGCCGCAATATCCGACCTGAAGGCGGACATTCACAGCATGGCCCACAGGATAACGGACATCGAACAAACAACGCACGCACAGGCAGCGGCTATCAGGCAAGTCCAGCATGCCTATGATGCCCAGCTTCCACACATCTTTGAGCTCCACCGACAAGTCGAAGACCTCGACAATAGGGGTCGCCGCCACAATGTGAGGGTGAGAGGGGTCCCGGAAAGCATCGAAACGCCGGGCCTACTACAAGCGGTATGTGCCATTTTTAATGATTTATTAGAGCGCCCGCCTGACACCCCTATTGAGATGGAGCGTTTCCACCGTGCATTGAGACCCCAACCCCGTGATGCAGAACCACCCAGGGATATAGTGTGCTGCATTGTGAACTTTCCCTTGAAGGAGGAAATTTTACGAAAAGCCAGGCTAAGAGGCCGCATTCTATTCAACGGAACAGAAATTAAACTGTTCCAGGATCTCTCTCAAATAACTCTGCAAAACAGAAGATCCATGCGCCCTCTGCTGGATGTGCTCCGCTCCCGCAACATACCTTACAGATGGAAATTCCCGTTTTGCCTGTCAGCCACCGCCAGGGGACGCACTGCCATGCTCCGATCTCCAGATGACCTTCCCATCTTCTGCGACCAACTTGACATTCCGCGGATGGAACTTCCGGATTGGTGCGCATTCTACTTCCCGTCTGAACCCTGGAAGCAGGTGACCCTCAACGCATCCCCGAAATCCCAGAGACAGAGATCCAGAAGACGCCGCCTGGACACGTCGCCGCCGGAGGACCGTCTCTCACGCCGTGACCAGCCGTCGCGCAGCCCGAACTACGCCACACCGAGACGAGATCGCCAGGATGCATAGCGGCCGACGCTCAAAGTGAAATCCACACTTCCCACAAATGCATGTAAGTGACCTACCATACCGACCCCCCCCATTGCCCGTCCACCATATCCCACAACTGCCCAACCAGGCGGACCCCGGGCACCCCTCTGAACTCAAACTGTTTAGCACCACCCATACCAAATTCCCCTCCTTGTAACTCCACAAGCACCGTACAAGGAATATTCACCTCGCTTTACCCCATTTCTTGCGACCACTATTAGGCATCGAGACACTGTAGATGGGTCTGTGACTCTGTGCACGGGGGGGAAGAAGATTCAACTTGAAACCCTCTTTTTTGTTTGCTGCTTCTTTCTTCACACGACAGGAGAACGCTAGCCTGGACTCAAGCGTATATCAGTTATACTCGGACAAGGATGCCAGGGCCCGGGACCCTCGAAGGCTCCCACCACTCCCACGCACTGTGCTCTCAACAATCCTGCATCCTCTCCCACTTGGCTCAAGACCACCGAACCCCTAAACAGGGCCTTCCCCCTTAAAGGCGGGCTTTGTTAAAAAGGACACAGGGGCACATTACTTTTGGTTTGCTTATGTATTTGGTACTTAACCTTATGTTTCCTAGCCCTCCACAGGACCACCGTAACATACCCACGAACCACCCACCCTGACGTTACCCGCTCGACTCCGACCCAGCCCACCGGGAAACCAGGTCCCGCAATCCATGAACCGACGCTGACCTGACCGATATGTAAACTGAGGTAGTGGACAATGACCTCAGCCGTGCCCCCACAGAAGGCAACTGCTTGCCTGCCCTCCCCCCCTTGACCTCCTCTATACACCCGATATACCCCCACCTTTCCCCCCTGTACTCCTGTACAGGACCCCCAAAGCCCAAGAACCTACTCACCCCCGGCAAGTTATCGACTGGACCTACACTATTTATTTAAATATGAGACGCGCCAGACTAAAAAGGATCTCACAGCCCCCCAATAGGAACGATTACAACCCAACTATTGTAAATAACCCCAACCGACCTAAGGGAAGCCATGACCTAAGGGAACTCCCAGCATAGACCCTCCCACATAGGAACAAATGGCCCACGAACACCCTTGCAGGGAAGGGATATCCTCATGTTGTTTTAAATTAATGTTCATTTCTTAGGGGGTTTTTCCTTTTTTTCTTTTTTTTTTTTTTGTGATCTTATCCTAAAATGTATGTTTGCCTAAGACCTGACTCTTTGTCCCAAATTTTGCTTTTTCATCCCCCGATCCCGCACCTGGTCTCCCCCCAATTAGGAGTCTTAGACTCTATATGAGTATGCTCCCTCCCAACGGTGGGTCATATTGAGAAAACATGGTACTGTATAAGCCTTCATTGTTCTTATAAATGATATATGACCGTATGGTTTCTAGTTCTCCACAGCTCCAACATGACATATCTACGGACAACCCACCCTGACGATACCATCGAGGAACCACTCGACAGCAACCGTCGCACGCCCTACCGGGCAGCAACCCAAGGTAGACAGTAACGCACCAGAAATGACCCCTGTGGTGTACCCCTCCGGGCACGACCACGGGGATCTCAGACCCCATACCTGTACCCATCTACGTGACACTCTCGACTTAGCCTACATTACCTAAGGAAACGCAAGACGTATCTAACTGAACTGGTCCGCACAGTCCCTAGCAGACGTGACCGCTACCTTAACACCGAAAGCAGCCTCAACCTGCATGAGGTAGCATACGTACGAAGAGTATTCCCAAACTTCTACCCTCCCACGTAGAAGCGACCCACACATGGGAACTTAGACCAAAAAGGGGTGCCCATGAGTACGTCAAACTTTAACTTACTATGTTTATGGTTTATGGTTTTTTTTTATATAAATGTTTTCGTTCAGAGACCAGGGTCTCGCCTACATCTTTTTGACTTAAATTGTGTTTAGAAATTCACTCTCTGATCCTAGGCTACCCACTTTAACTAGATCGCATAGCTATGTCAATCCTGGAGACAGTCTAGTCTCCTGACCCAGTTCCTCCGGACTATGAGACCTAGCCTTCAGATACTCATACTCTGCCCCTAACGCCCGAACCCCTCCCCCTCCAAACCGTCTTGAGTTGCTAGACAATCTCTCCTTATTCCATGCTACTCAAACTACCTACACCCCACTCCTTATGCGCCCAGAGTCCTCTCTGATGCCGTGCCACCTAGATCCCCAATAGTACCCGTTACCCCACACAGCATCCCCTTGGGATACTAGCTGACCAACCAGTTGTATATTTACAGGTGGAACAAACCCCTTCCTTTTCTTAGGTTTGGATCCACCTCTGGTTGTTTCTCTCACACAGTCTGTGTACAACTTCCCCCACCCCCCTCCCCTGGTTCTCTCCCTCTCTCTCTCACATCTCTCTATTCTCTTCTCCCCCGCCCCCTCCCCTTATTCCCTCCCTCGCCTCTTGCCTCCCCTTCTCCCTACTCCCTTCTCCCTACATTTAACCCCGCATCTCCAAAATCTAACCGGAAAGCCATTTTGCCTCACCCCCAATAAGGCAACCTTCCCCCTATCTCCTCTCCCCCCTCCCTTTTGACCCCCTTACCTCACCCCTCTCTAACCCTCCCCCCCCTCCATCCCCCACCCCTAGGCATTCTCTCGGGCATACCCGGGGGCCGTCCCCAGTCCCTGACCAACCGCACAACCCCAATCAGTAACGCCTAATACCCCCTACATCTCCCCAGAATGCAGTCAGCTCGAAATACCAAACAATCCCCCTCCTTGAGGTGCGTATCCCTAAACGTAAAGGGTTTAAACATCCCCGAGAAGAGATCTCAGATCCTTACTGAACTGACCAAACACAAAGCCCACTTCCTCTTCCTACAAGAGACCCATTTTAGATCGGACTCCATTCCCACCCTCAGGAACCAAATTTATAGAAATGCAATACACGCCACTAACCCCCAAGCAAAAACCAAAGGAGTGTCGATCCTGATATCTAAACACGCCAACTTCAAACTGAAGGGTTCTTTAATAGACCCAGAGGGCAGGTACATTTTTATCAAAGGCCTCTTCGAAACCAAACCAGTCACACTTGCAAATATATACTGCCCCAATGAACACCAAGTCTCTTACTTCAGGAAAATATGTGATCTCCTATCCACCTTTCAAGAGGGCATGACCCTGCTAGGTGGAGATTTCAATGTCCCACTTAACCCCACCCTAGACACCTCTTCTGGTTCCTCGGCCCTCCCATTCAGAGCGCTGAGACAGATTAAATTACAACTACAAAACCTTACTCTGCACGACACCTGGCGTACCATGCACCCCGATACCAAAGATTATACCTTCTACTCCCCTCCCCATCTAAAGTACTCACGAATAGACTACTTCTTTCTCTCTCAATCTGACCTGCCCCTTGTAACCAATGCTTCGATAGAACCGATGTTCCTATCCGATCACCATCCTATCAAAATTGACCTCACCTTCCCTGATTCCCCAACTAGGACGAAAACTTGGCGGCTGAACCCCTCGCTTTTAAAAGACCCCGAAACACTTAACCAAATTAGAGACACCATACAAAACTACTTCAACGAGAACTCCACCCCTGACATCACACCCACAACCCTATGGGAAGCCCATAAATGTGTAGTAAGAGGGAAACTCATTGAGATAGCAACACTAGCAAAAAAGAGACAGCAGGCACTTATCAACTCCCTAGTTGCTAAAATCAGACGTTTAGAATCCCTACACAAGAGATCTATGGCGATAGAGACACTCCAAGAGCTCACGTCATCACGAACCCTTCTCCTAGATGAGCTGGGAAAACGCACTAGAAGGCGCTATGTATTACAACAACGCGTCTTCTACGAACATGGGGATAAAAGCGGGAGACTTCTGGCCCGTACTGTCCACTCTGCCAAATCTTCCTCTATTGTTCATCACATCAGAGACAATAAAGGCACAACCCATTCCAAAAACAAAGACATCGCCATGCAATTTGAAGCATTTTATTCTAAATTATATAATTTAACCGAAGGAAACTCTCCCTCAAACCCACATGACAGACGTACCTCCAAAATTAGGGAATACATTAGCTCCTTCTCTCCCAAACCCATCACCCCCCAACAAGCAGAGTCCATAGACATTGACATCTCAGCCGAGGAACTTGCTCTGGCGGTGAAACAGATGAAGCCTGGTAGGAGCCCTGGTCCAGATGGACTACCCCTCATATACTACAAAACTTTCCTGGATCTGCTTTCCCCTAAAATGCTCACGATCTTCAACCACCTAGCCGACCCACATTCTCAGACAGGCAGACTATTGGAAGCTCATATAACAGTCATCCCCAAAGAAGGTAAAGACCCCTCCCAAGTAGCCAACTATAGACCGATATCCCTCCTAAACGTCGATATAAAATTGTACGCCAAAATCCTTGCGAATAGAATAATCCCCTTTCTTCCCACTCTTATCTCCCCCGATCAAGTCGGCTTTATCCCGGGCCGCGAAGCCCGAGATAACACCACTAGAACGCTCAACCTCCATCACTGGCTCACCTCCTCGAAATCTCAGGGTTTCTTGCTTTCCCTTGATGCGGAGAAGGCGTTCGACAGAGTGGCCTGGGACTACATGCGAGAAGTCCTGAGGGGGGTTGGCCTCCCACCTCGCATGTGTTCATACATAGAAGCTCTATACCGCTCCCCTTCAGCAAGAGTTAGAGTCAACGGTCACCTGTCGGACGCCTTCTCCATATCTAACGGAACCAGACAGGGCTGCCCCCTTTCCCCTCTCATCTTTGTCCTTTCACTCGAACCCCTTCTCAATAGATTGCGCTCAAATCCCGACATCAATGGAATCCGAGTTGCGAACAGGGAATTCAAAATCTCGGCCTTTGCCGACGACATCCTACTGTCTCTTAGAAATCCCCGCACTTCCCTACCCAATTTACTAGAAGATATGAAAATATACGGTTCGCTGTCAAACCTCAAAATAAATCATTCTAAATCACACGCCCTCAATATATCCCTACCCACAGGAGAGGTCTCACACTGTAAAGCCTCCTTCCCCTTCATTTGGAAGGATGATGAGATAACGTATCTAGGCATCCAAATCACTAAAAACCTAAAGGACCTCTACGCGCGAAACTTCCAGTCGACCCTAGTTAAAATCCAAGCTGATCTAAAGGAGTGGGCGAATCTTAACGTCTCATGGTTCGGACGGTCTGCTCTCATTAAAATGGTGATACTACCTAAGCTGCTATATCTGATGCAGACCATCCCTATATATCTCCCACCCTCCTTCTTCAAGTCATATAAAAAAGACTGTTCAATATTTGTTTGGAGAAACCGACCCCCACGCATAAAATACACCCGCCTTACGAGATCCAAGACAAGGGGAGGCATCGGTTTACCAGACATCCATCAATACTACTTAGCTTGCCAGTTAGCAAGAGTGGTCGACTGAAAGGTTCATAAACGGGAGAAAACATGGGTCCCCCTCGAGAATTCCTTCTCTAGTATTCCATTACATGTCCTACCATGGGTTTCACCCACCCACTGGCCTCCAAACCTCAGAACGCACCCCCTCATTTCCCCCACCCTAACATCTTTCAAGAACCTGACAAGCCCGGCTAATCTGACCTCGCACCCGGGACCTATAACGCCCCTACGAGAGAACCCAGAATTCCCCCCGGGGGAATCGCGCCTCTTCCTGCTAGACGAATGGCCACATGAAGACATTCTAGTGCACCAACTATTCAAAAGAGGCCGAATCCGCCCTCTTGAGGACCTAGCCGCTAAATCTCAGACCCAATCATTCCCTTTCTGGTCCTACAGGCAGATAAGGAACTTCCTCACTACACGAAACCCCCCGACCGCTTGCCTGAGGAATCTCACACAATTCGAAACCCTCTGCACTCAGACTTCCCCACAGAGACACGTTATCTCTTTTCTCTACTCACTGTTGCAAGAAGCACCAACCCTTAAACATGTCACTGACATCGCACGCTCGTCATGGGAGAAGGACTTACAACTGTCCTTGTCTGACGATGAATGGACAGCAATCTACACGTACGCGCACAAGGGCTCGCTTAATGTAGCACTCCAAGAGAATAGCTATAAAATCATCACTAAATGGTATAGGACTCCTGAACGCCTACACAAATTCTCTCCCTCAGTTACAAATAAATGCTGGAGGTGCAACTCAGCGGTTGGCTCGATGCTCCACATTTGGTGGGAATGCGCACTCATTCAACCATTCTGGACAGAGGTACACTCCTTAATAGAAAAAGTTACAACCTACACCTTAGACTTCGGTCCTGCACAATTCTTACTACACCACTCTTCCCTCTCCAAACGTTCATATTACAAATCACTAGCAATGCACATGGTCAGTGCAGCCAGACTCTGCATTCCAGCACACTGGCGATCCACTATCACCCCTCCCATTAGAGAATGGTTGCACAGAATCTCTAAGATAGAAGAAATGGAGGAATTGATCCACATTTCGCAAGAGAGAGTAGAGAAATTCACCACAACATGGGCGTGTTGGATACACTTCAAATCAACAGAACACTACAAATCCATAATTCCCACGGGACAGAACGGATCCCATGAACTGCTCCCCTGAGACCGTAGCTGCCCCCCCACGCACTAGGGGGAACCCTGGGAACTGGTGGCGGCCCCCCAACGTGCCCTAACCCCCCTCCTGCCCCTCACCCCCCACCCCCCCCCCCCCTCTCCCAGACTCCTCCCCCCCTCTCCTTCTTTCTCCTCCTCTTTACCTTGATCCCCTTCCCCTCCCTTTCCTTCCCAGAAGACCGGAAATGTCTTGGTTATTTTCGGCCTTCCCGGATCACATTTTGTAGGAGATCTCCTGACCACAGCCTGTATAAGGTTAAAACCCCGCTGGCGCCAGGGCGGGGCCCGTTGAAGATGGCCCCACTGGCGTAAATCCTCTTCCATATGCATTGAAATACCCAAGAATACATAGGTTCCACACCCCCCTTTTTCTTATCCCTTGCTCCAACCTTGCCCTCACTAAATACAGCCGCAACCGGATATACTACAAGAACCAATTAGAGGTACCGTTGAATTCATGGTCATGCTTATATGATGTTTGTAATAACCCTTGAGATCCCCATGTTCCTGCGCATCTATGTACATTTTCAATGCATGTAAAGTTTCTGTTACCTGTTTATCTTACCATTTTCTCAATAAAAACGTTATGGTTAAAAAAAAAAATTAGGTGCCTCGGCTTATATTCGGGTCGGCTTATACTCGAGTATATACAGTAAATGCTTTTATTTTACATTTTTATGTTTTTCCTAAAAAGCCCTAATTATGAAACCGTAAATGTGACATTCACCAAACATTTACTACAGGTGAGTCTTTCTAATGCACATGTTTTAAATTACAGGTAATTATTAGGCATATAAACAACCTGCCTATGCCAGACCTAGGCTGACCACACAGTGCTTAAAAAAGCATGAAATATCAATCAGCATATCATTTGTGGATATCAGCCCAGATAAAGTTGGCTTAATGATCAAAGTGAAATCTTTGTACAATAAATAGTCTTCCTAATGAGAATCAGGCATGTGCAAACGATTAAATTGTCCTCTCTATTATTACTATTTCAGAAATGTTTTCCCTGTTCTGGTACACAGATCTCTGTCATGGAGAGAGAAGATGTATTGCCGTAGGCAAAGGAAAAGTTTGTTACAGTAACAAAATAACAAACTTTCACTGTGATAACCATGATTGGCTAATTACGGTGTTGAGACTGGCCTGAAGCTAAGCGCTCTCGGAGCATACACAGTGACTGCAAATGGGCAGTTTGTTACACTTGCAATTTTTTTCTGTTACAAAGTGATTACCATGAGGTTGATGTTAATTTATTTTTGTTTTAGGGGGGAGGTAGTTAATGCAAACATTATCTGTCATATGGTGAAAGCTACATCTGTCCTCCACAACTGACAAGTGATGTACAGTTTTCAGTCTCAAAAAACAAATTCAACATACGGATAGCAGAATATTTTATCAGCAGCAGGTGAGCTGGGGGAAACAGGCATGTGGGCATGTGTATTTGCCACCCCACGCGACCAGTGCAAATAATATTGGTTGGGTTGTACATACAGGAAGCTGAATGATCGGGATTTTTTATGATGACATAATGGTATTTTATTTAGTACTTTATTTTGTTCATGACCTCATAACTCATTTTGTGAAGTCCACTTTCTTTAGGCCACAGGAAACTGTCCCTACCATAGAAGGGCCAAATGGTTGTTTATACCAAAAGTTCTCAGTACTCCCTGATTTTTACTACCCCTTTCTTTAGTTCATATTCTGTTTCAATTTTCCTTTTGTATTAGTGACCTGTCTCTTGTGACTAATACTTTATGAGAATTAGGTGGCATGATGACTTGACAAAATCCACAGATAGCTGATCTGTCTGATAAAAAGTGGAACTGGAACCCAGTGTATTTTAAAATGCCCCTAACTGCCCCTTTTTTGGAACAAAATGCTTCTGTGCTTTCTCTTCAGGTGTTCTTTAAGTAGAAGTTCAGCCTAAAACTAAAATGTCTAAATCTACTTGCAGCCACATTCTAACCGGAGTGGCTTCAGAAAAGGTATGATTTACCCATCTAACCCTGTAAAGAAGAAATGACTATACATACCTTTTCTGAATTTTCTGAAGCCACTACAAAACGTGTAGCTACTGACTTTTAATAATCAGACACCTACCTGTCCCACGGTCCAGCGATGCGGGCACACAAAGCCCCGATTCTCTCCCCCGGCATTTTAACTGGGCACCCATCTGTGGCTTCACAGCTGGGCACGCACTGCGCACTGTGAATGGCCGGGCAATCTTCTGGGACCTGTGACATATCCCAGAAGATTGTAGGGAGGGAGGGGGAGAGGTGATCTTCCTTCCGATGCCAGGGGAGGAAGTGGGAGCTGGGTACCTGCCCCCCCCCCCCCCCCCAAAAAAATGACATGCCAAATCTGGCATGTCAGGGGGTCACCAACATTTAAAGCGGAAGTTCCATTTTTGGGTGGAACTCCGTTTTATGTCTTCACAGCTTGCAGTGTGGCAAAGACTTGCCTAAACAATTTACACCAGAAGGTGTTCCCTTTTTTTTTAACATAGGTAGTTCCTAACTTTACTTTGCAGTCAAATGTGAGAAAACCCCACAATATGTGTGTTAAGTGTTCCCATTCATACAGCATAATAAACTAATAATAATAAAAATAAAGTCTTACCTTTTTAGATGTTTCTAGGGAGAAGATGCCATGGCTGATTCTAAGAATTTAGACAGTCTCATGGTTTCTTTGTCCCCACACAAGAGTGAGCTATACCTAATCAGGGGCAGCCCGTCCATTAGGGGCACCTGGGCGTCGCCGCCCCCTATCCATGCACCTGGCCCTATGCAGGATGCCGGATGCATGAATTCCAACGGGGTCTTTTTTTGAAGCACCTGATTAGAGCCAGAAGTTCTAATAGGCTTCAAAATAGTGTGGGCTCGGGGAGCAAAGCATTGCGCTACAAGCCCATCCAGGTGTGTTACAATAGCAAATGAATGAACGGGTCTGAGACCCATTTCCCGATTGACTGAAAGGAGAAGCGTCCCGCTTGGCCCCCGAGGAGCAGGAAGTAAACGGAGGCCACTCTAAGCCGCCGTGATGCCTGTGGAGAGCAGGGGAAGCGGCTGTGATTCCCGCGGAGAGCAGGGGAAGCCGCTGGTGATGCCCTCCGCCTTTCGCCGCGGATGAAGCGCTGCCCCGCCATAGATGGGGAAGTGTTCCGGACCCGACCGACCAGACCGGGGCCAGGGGGTGGTTAGTGGCTGTGGGTGCACTGTTTGCCGCCCCCCATCCAAAAAAAATTACTGTTACTGTGCATGCGCGGCCAAACGTCTGCCATTTTGGTTACTAAAGGTAGAACCTGTATTCGTTTCTGGCTTTTTACATGCTGTTTTACAAGTTTTAACCATGTAAGTGCACTACTTTACAATATATGGAGGTGTTTTTACAATATTGTACTATGTTGAGCCCTTATTGTTATAGTATGTTATGTTATAGTGTTATATATGTTATAGTCTGCTGAGAGCAAGTTGGAGATTATCTGATTGCTGGATATATTTCCATTGCTGCCGGGAGGTTCCTGCGTTGGTGCTTATTCCTTCCATGAGATCCATCTTTATTGTCTGACAGAGCGAGTTTTGACCACTCGGAATAAGGGGGTTACTGGCATTCCGATAAGCTTTTTGTGTGGATCTTACTTTGGGTGTCACCCTGGCTGTTCCTGGATCCCTTTTTAAGCACAATATGTTATAGTCTGCTGAGAGCAAGTTGGAGATTATCTGATTGCTGGATATATTTCCATTGCTGCCGGGAGGTTCCTGCGTTGGTGCTTATTCCTTCCATGAGATCCATCTTTATTGTCTGACAGAGCGAGTTTTGACCACTCGGAATAAGGGGGTTACTGGCATTCCGATAAGCTTTTTGTGTGGATCTTACTTTGGGTGTCACCCTGGCTGTTCCTGGATCCCTTTTTAAGCACACAAGAAGTAATTTTTTGGGACTTTTTTCTTATACTCATCTTGGAGGTGCACTGATTAATACATGTATTTTTGATTTTTTTTTCCCCATTGGTACTTTATTGCTGAAAATGTTGCACAAATTATTATCACTTTTTTATGAATTTAGCATAATATATGTGCTGAATTATTGTTTTATGTTATTTGATGTACCTGGTGTCATAGGTATAAGTGTTCAGAAGTTATCACCTGTTCAAATCACTACTGCAGATCTTTCTTCTGTTCTTAATGTTTAATTTATGTTATGCTATGTTAGTAGATTGTGTAATTTTAAGTGGGTGTTATTCCAGTTTGGCAGCAAACATGGAAATATACTTTATTGCAGGTCCTTTGCATGAAAATAACTATTTCTGATATCTTGCGGGTCACAAAACTTTTTGTTTTTGTTTTGTATTCCTTCAAGGCTGGATCTACAGTATACTAACTTACACAGTACAGCTAGGGAGTAAATTAGCAAGATCTAAAGTATCAAGCAAATAAATTGCATAATAAAAAATATGGTAAGAAAAGTTCTTGATGGACAAAATGCAATTGCAGGTAAATATGCCGTGTTATAAATGTTCAATCCTGTTAAATATATTTCTTCTACATTGATCTGTCACAGTGATGGTAATGCTGTGTATGCTAATGAGAAAATAAGAAATTAACAGCCAAGTGCTCATTTACATGCTAACAGATTTATACCCTATGAGTTATTGCTTATTTATGCCACTGGGGCTATTTAACACCGAGATAATGTAATTCTGAAGTATGAAATTTGGTGCACGTACTTGGTAAGATGAGGATATAAATTATGATGGGACTTACTTGCACTGCTAACTCTTTATAAGACAATGAGCTGAAATCTTACGGCTTATGGAAATGGATTTTGCTGTTAAGGTGACTTTTTAAATTGGCATTTATACGAATGTAACTGGCATATGAAAGTTCTGCTATAGGGAAAAATAAGCCCATTGTCAATATTCATTTTTAAAAATGATTGTAATGGCATTCCCAAACCTTTCCAAGAGGACCACAAAAGTCTGAAATACACAAGTATTCAGTACTAGGGGATTATGATTACCTATGCACATAGCATGACTGCGTACAATGAGTAACTGTGTCCATATGAGAGGCAATACATCTTTTTGGTTTGTGTGGATGCCAGTACTTACTTAAAGTGGTTGTAAACCCTTACAGACCATTTTGACCTACAGGTAAGCCTAGATTAAGGCTTACCTGTAGGTCCAAGAAATATCTCCTTAACCTACACGGTTAAGAAGATATTTTACAAAAAACGGGCACCGCTGTCTACATGGCATGCACGCCATAGACAACAGTGCAGGGCTGGGCGTGCCGCAAGTGAAAGCAAACATGCCGTCACTTACGGCTCGCGTGCGCATGCGCCAGAGGGACGTCATCACTGCTCCGGCCACTCACAGCACCGGAGCAGCGATACCCGGAAAGAAGATGAACGCTCCGTGGAAGAGGGGACAGCGGTGACATCGCTGGCTCCTGTGTCAGGTAAGTGACACATAATGGGCTACTATGCGATGCATAGAAGTCCATTATGCTTTACTTTTGCAGGGAAACAAAGAGGAAGTAAACCCATCAGGGTTTACTTCCTCTTTAACATTTCTTTCGGGTGGAATTCTCTTTGAATATTATATACAGAATCTAATTCGGAAACAGCCTTAAAGGAAGTCTCACTCTGCCACTTTGTATCTGATGATAGTTTTTATTGAAAGCTGAACTCCGGGATAAACACAGGTTATCTATATACATTCCTCATATATATTCTTCCTTGAATCTTGGTGTGGTTTGTGTATTTCTTCCAGGTCCATGCAGTTATCCACTGTGAAACTTAGCCTCTATGCAGAGATACCTGTAATAAAGACCGGTCACTGCTGTTGTCTGCGTGTGCATGGTGACTGGTCTTGTCTCCACCCCCTCTTGTAGTTTTCTGTAGACATTCTGTAGTGGGTGGAGCCTACTGGGCCCCTCTCACAGTTCTGCTCTCTGTGCAGTGATATTGACCCTGCTACTTTTAAAAGGTAAAGGTAATATCTGTGTTTGCAAGGCATTGGATGCACACAAAGTAGATTTATATTCTTTGTGGTTAGCGAGAACAATATTTCACTCAACGTTTTTGTCAACTTAACTCACCAATTTTTTTTAAAGTTGTGAATAGAGATAGAAGAGTTAAACATTTGTAGCACCCTCTACTTAGGTAGCTACTAGAGGTAGATTGTTGGCGAGTACAGGTAAATTTAGGCAGGCCTAGCTAGAAGCTAGGTTTGTTTGTTTTGATCTGTGTGGACTGGGAGTGGCTCAGAGTAGGCTGGTGACTCACAGATATCATCACTTCTCAGCTTCTAGAGGATTCTAGAAGAAAGGAGGGGAAGTGAGGTGGAGCTGTCTGAGGTGTCTCAAGGAGCCCTGACCAATCCCTATCTAGGATTGGCAGGGGGAGGCCTCCTTGCTATACCCAGGGTCAGCCCAGCTGGAGGGGAGTTGTTGGGTGGAAGAACTGGAGATGGAGTGCTAGGCTGTCGGGGGCTTTGAGGTGGGGGGTGACCTTGGGCTTCTGACTCAGATGCTGGAAGGATCCCTTCAAGAACGAATGAAGGATTTGGACAGGAGGCACAGAGAGGACAGCAGGAGCTAGTACTGGCGGGGAAGTCTTCAGGAGGGAACCACTGATGTGTGTGCAGCCAGGAGGGCTGGTGAGTGATATCTGCCATCGGGAGTGCCAGAGAGGACTGAGAGGAAACAGTCAGAGCTGGGAGTGGAGGCAGTGAGGATTGCAATGTCATGGCAGTGGAGTCAGGCAGCTGCAGCCAGGAGTTCTGGCAGGGCTTGAAGAGGGATTGCTGGGAGCAGTAGTCCATCGTAGGATAGCTATCACTGAAGACTTCCTATTCTATTTTTGTTACACAAAAAAGGACCTGCATTCCCTGCCTCCAAATGGCAATTTCTAGGGCCTGAGTGAGTCAGAGTTGGGTCTAACCATGTGCTAGCTGTGCCTGGAGTTAAGTGTTGTGCAGGAGAGAGAGAGAGTGATAGTCTGCAAGCAAGTGTTGTGCAGGAGGAGTCTGGAGAAGTGTCTTGTACAAGAATTGTACATAGTTCTGTCCCAAATTGACTGTTGTTTTTTTTTTTTTTCTTCTGTTTGTGACTCGATTTGAAGAGATTCTACTTCAATTCATGTTCATGGAAAAGTAGTTGTCACTAAATCAGAAAGGCACAGATAAAAGCAATGTCAGAATTTCTAAACCTTCCCCTTTCTACTAAAAATTTGTTCTCTTCACTTTCTGACAGGAGGAAATATCTCCAATAGGGACACAGCAATTAAAACTTCACAGTTACTATAACCCTTTCTACTTAATACAAATAAAAAAAATGCCTGAAGTTGTGATTTAGCTTTAGCTCTTGTAAGTACTCTACTGAGTATTGGCACTTATGTTCAACAGAGTCTTTTGCTTACCTGAACAATGCTTATAAATGCTGATCATAACATTGCAGGGTTTCCAAGCCTCCAGTTAAAGGCTTGGTTATGTTAGTTGTACTTCAGAGGGTTCAATCTAATTATTTTGTATGTATCTTAATGAAGAGAAGTAGAAAACCTGTCCTGTAAGAGTAAAAATCAACTTCCAGGAGCAATAACCTATACAAACCCATATACATTGAAAATCTATGAACTGAGGATGTGTTGCGTAAACAGATGTAGTTTTAAAGACACAGGAGAGACATAATTTGGGGTATGCCATGACATGTAGCTCTACAAAGACAGAAGAGAAGGCAATGGGGCATGCTGGGGCCTTAAAAGAGAAGTGTGGGTTTACAAAAAAAAAAAAACATACATACTCACCTTGATGGCTGCAGCCTCGATATGATGCTACAACGGTCCCCTGATGGCACTACATAAAGAACTGAGCGATCAAAGACCACTGATTGCTCAGTTCTTGGTCTTCAGAGAGCTGGTGATTATCAGTCAATTGGCTCTATGCTCTGCCCCTCCAGTGCTCACTGGAATGTTGGGCTGTGGAGGGGTGGGAGCAGCTGGCTTAGGCTCTCAGTAGTGAGATGAGAGGCTGAGCTGGATGCCGGTCAGGCATCTGGGTGGATCCGGACATTATTATCGGAATCCCTGCAGAGCCTGGACTGGCTCTGTGATGTCAACTGACAGCGGCTTTGGCTGGATCTGCACTGCACACCTGTATTCCCCAGGAGAAGTATGGCCAAAAAAAAGGCCATACTTCTCCTTTTAAGCTTTACAGAGACAGGCGTGATAGCAGCAGGACATAATGGGAATTGTAGTTCTTTAAACACAGGAAAGAGGGCAGTGGGGCATATTAGGTTTATAAAGAAACAAGAAAGTCACCAGTAGAATATGCTGGGCTTGTAGTTTATGGCAGCCAACACAATAGAGATCAATACTTCATCCTTATCCTTTCTCTTAGTTTCATCTTCATCTGGTGGAACCCAAGCTTCAAAGACACAAATGGTCATGCCCTAGCTAGCATTTAGCTCCTTTGCTCAATGGAAAATGGAGGTTGGAGGGGGTGATACAATCCCACCTGAAGAAATCAAGGAAACTGTTTTAAAACATCAAGTCAATATTATACAGTATAACATAGAATGTACCCTACCCTTTAACATGGGGTTTTGTATAATGTTATTTTTACTGTGGAAAATTTTACCAGTGAAAATGCTGCATGAATTTAGATATTTTTTTTTTATTTTTTAGGAAAAGGATTATTTGCATGTACTTTCATGTGAAATTTATATTCCACCGAATATTGACATAAAAATGTCACAAAGAATAAAAATATGAAAGGTTATAGGTATTTTTTATTTTTTTGTAAATAGACAGAAACACTCCGAGTAGAATTGTGAGAATTGCCATGTTTTAGTAGATAAATGCTATGATTCGGTCAGGGTGAACTGTGCTGTGCTAAAGAAAATAGCAACTTCTGCAGTATATTTTGTTGCAGTAAAAAGAACATTGTGCGTTACTTATTCCTTCAGATTTTCCTTTTTTGGCTTATTATCTCTATCATGTAACAGAATGCAGCTTGGAAATAATTTTTCTTTAGGTAGTGAGTAGTCATAAAACTGTAAAACATTTAACTATCTTTATATGGGGGTGTCCATTTTTTCCGAACAGTCAGAACATCAGAAGATGTTTTTTTTTTTGTTTTTTAGCTGTTAGTTTCCATATGCTATAACTGTGTTTACGATGCTTCAGTCCTGTTTATTCATCTTCAGTGCAGCTGAGGCTGCAGAGACAGGGACTGTGGAATCTGTGTCTTCAGTCCCTTTCCCTGTCTAAAAAGGGAGATGTCAGGGGTCTGTTTAGACCCCTGACATCTCACCAAAGCCCCCCCCCTCCCCCCGCCAAAAGGGTTGATTAAAAACAAATAAAAAAAGGAAACATTTTAATACATAAATATTAAAAAGTAAAATTGTAAAAATAATAAAAAAATATATAAATTGTAAAAAATAATAAAAAATAAAATTGTAAAAAATAAAATTGCAAAAAAAAAAAAGAAAGAAAACAACTGACACAGTCCATGCCTTATTAGTGCCACTGTCACATAACATAAAAAAAAGTATCGGTATCGGTAAGTACTTGGGGAAAAAAAGTATTGGTACTTGTACTCGGTCTTAGTGGTATCGGTGCAACCCTAATGCAGAGGTCTTAAGTATGTAACATACTACATAGTGTATACAATGAAGGGATAGGTAACATGCAATATAACATACAGAGTGTAGGGGTCAGAATATGTACAACATAGCAATTTGTCCAGCACTTTTCCTTCCATGAGATTGAGCAAGTGTATCGGACACCTCAGGGTGGTGACTTGTGGTGCCGCATACTCCATCATGAAGCTTGTTGAATTTTTAAGACTGGCTAATTCATCTATGTTGTTTATACTATGATTCAGTCTTACAAAATTTGACCTAAGGCCTAAGTTTAGTTAAAAAAGGGACGTCACTTACTATCAGTGTGATGTGTCATTCGTGCTGCTGTCTCCTGGTTTTAGTTTAAATCTTCCTTTGATACTCATACCCCCGCCGCTGTTATCTTCTGGTGTGGCAGGGGGTTAATAGCGCTGAAGGAGCTTTGACAGGCACTCATGAACAGTGTCTGACTATACCCACCCTTTCTGCTCACCTTCTCCATTCATAGAAGCTGTTCTATTGCTTCTATGAAGGTCCACTTCCTCCATGAACCTTTCAGAAGACTGGTAGAAGAAGTCAATGGCAGTGACAGACCGACAAGGGAGTGCACAGAGATTGCATGGCTAGATTAGGGTGCTTAGGGGGGTAAGTGTGCCATAATTTGTTAATATGCTGTGCATACTTTCACATTATGGCAAGAGACCAGAGGGATCTATGAATTTTAGTTCTGCCTTAAAGCCTCACTCCAGCCACATTTTTATTTTAAGCTTCAAATAAAGTGGGGAATATTTAAAAAATTTCTGTACATTTTTTTGTTCCTGTCACCCATTGTGGAGATTGTCCTTCCCTTCTTTCCTCTGTGACACCTGTAGAAGAAATTAAAGGGGTGTTTTTGTCTTAAGCTGGCCATAGATGCAATTTTCTTTTCTGCAGCCACGGGTTGCAGCAAAAAAAAAAACATTTCTCAATTCTCTCATCAACACTAAGGCTAGTTTCACACTGGGGCGTTGGGGGCGCTGGCGGTAAAGCGGCGCTATATTTAGCGCCACTTTACTGTCGTTTTAGCCGCTCATTTCGGCCGCTAGCGGGGCGGTTTTACCCCCGCGAGCGGCCGAAAAAGGGTTAATACCGCCCGCAAACCACCGCTGCAGCTGCGTTTTGCGTGCGGGTTCGGAGCACTGCCCCATTGCTTTCAATGGGAAGGGGCGCTATAGGAGCGGTAAATATATCGCTCCTACAGCGCACCAAAGATGCGGCTTGCAGGACATTTTTCAGCATCCTGCAAGCGCACCGCTTCAGTGTAAAAGCCCTCTGGCTTTCACACTGAAGACACAGCAACAGCTGTTTCGGGTCGGTTTGCAGGCAATAGCGCCTGCAAACCGCCCCAGTGTGAAAGGGGCCTAACTGTTTTTGTCTTAAGCTGGCCATAGATGCAATTTTCTTTCCTGCAGCCACGGGTTGCAGCAAAAAAAAACACTAACTGTTTTGTCCTTCCCACAGATCTATTGCGTTCTCCCAGCAGGGGGGCAGGGGGAGCCGTCCCGGGTGGTAGAACACACAGTGATTATTGCTTTAGGCTCTGGCCATAATCACATGAAAAATCCTACAGGCTATTTGTACCCAAGTTGATCGATCAACTTGGGTACAATCCGCCTGCCCATACATGGTTCAAATAGGCCAGCCCCTGCTGAACTGGCCAAGATTTAAACTGTCTGTGGCCAGCTTTATACATGTTGGAGAAATTTCCCATTCTTGTATTTCCTGACTCTAAAACAAGTAAAATGATTTGAATAGAATTTGACTTTAAACAAGACTACTAACAATAGCCCCCACTATACGGATTGCCTCTAGAGCGTTTGCAAATCCACATATAACATACAGAAAGTGTTGAACCTCAAGCACGTAAAAATGTTATAGTCATATTAAAAAAATACTTATTTACTTACTTAATTTCTACTTACTTAAATTATAAAAAAAAGGTGGACTCCCTGCAAGCTCACTATACAGTAATTTTCCTAATACTAACTCTGATTAGCTGTCAATGGCAAGAAAAGCTGAGATTTCAGTAAGCAATAATTTGGCAGCACAGTGACCTATTAGATAATGTCACATCCTGATGCATATGCGTGTCATAAATCATAAATGTAAAAAGTGACTCCATTCAAACATTTTTATGACAGGACGCTGCTGGACATTTCTTGTAAGTAAGACAGCTTGACAATAATAAAATGACACCTGCTGAGCATAGCTTCTGCAAGAACAGAGGTGCAATACATCTCAGGTCAAAATTATGTGTCATTATCCTTTGATATTTTTCTAAAATGCATATATGTTGTATACTGAAAGTTGAATTCCATGCAAATAAAATACATCTTCAAAAACATATTCAAGAAATATAAAGGCTGCTATTGCTGACCTCTCTTAAGAATGCTAGCTGCCTGGCTGTTTCGTTGATGCTATTGCTGCAATACTTTACGGGCCAGTATCAAATATAGTGATTTTTTTTTTTTTTTTTTTTTACTCCAACTTCCAGTTGTATGCTTGTTCTGAGTCTGTGACTCTGTTGCATTAAAGCCAGATAAAGCCAGACTAGCATTTTCCCAAGTTACCTTCCATGACCGCACACAGGCACTGTCACCAACAGGAACAGGAAACAGATCACCAAAACACTCTGTAAAAGGAAATCCTTCTGCTGAACATGTAGGCAGGTGCCTACAGAAGGATTCATTTTTTTTGTATACGCTGACTGTACAGTTATCTGGGTCAAGTCTGATGTCTTTCCCGTGGGGCACTTAGGGCTCTGAGGACTCTTGACTACCAATTTTGGACTTACTGCCTTTAAAGCGGAGTTCCACCCAAAAGTGGAAGCTTCGCTTGTTCGCTACCCCCCCCCCCCTCTGCTGCCACATTTGGCACCTTTCGGGGATGGACGGACGGATACCTGTCAAAACCATGTATGCGCTCCCACTTCTGTGTAAGACCGCTGCATTGTTGTGCAGCGATCTACGAAACAACTGGCCCTCTCCTCCTTCCCCCTGCTGCCTTCTGGGAGACCAACAGATCCCAGAAGACAGCAGGACCATTCAGAAAGCGCAGCGTGACTCGCACATGCGCAGTAGGAAACAGGTTTCCAGTTTCCCTTAGTAAGGATGCCTGCACTTTAAATGGATATTTGCCAAACATGGACTATATGGACTCTGTGCTACCTCAGGTGGATTATTTACCAATCATAGATTATGCATTTAATGGACACTAAGGATTCTCTACTGTTATTCATGTATGATTACCCTATGGGCACTAGAGTACCCTGTACAGGCATTCATATGATAAGTTGCCTAATAAGAACTGTTCCTATATGTTGCCTTTCTTTAGTAAAGTTATTGTTAAAGTGATTGTAAAGCCTCATTTGTTTTCCTATAAAAATAACAAACATGTTATACTTACCTGCTCTGTTGCAGTGGATTTTCACAGAGCAGCCAAGATCCTCCTCTTCTCGGGTCCCTTATCTGTGATCCCGGCCCCTCCCTCCTGTTCAGTGCCCCTACAGCAAGCAGCTTGCTATGAGGGGAACCGAGCTGAGTCACAGCTTCCTGTGCCCAATCAGACATGGCATGGAGCCCCGACCTGGCCCCACCCACGCCCCCTCTCTCTCCTGATTGGCTAGCTGACTTTGACAGCAGTGGCAGCCAATGGCAATCAGGAGGGAGAATCTCGGATGGCTGAGACACTCGCGGACATAACTGAACAGAGAGGGACCTGAGGTAAGTGTTAGGGGGGCTGAGGGAGGCTGATGCACACAGAAGGCTTTTTATCTTAATGCATATATATAAATGCCTTTATAACCCCTTTAACTATTAAATGCCTGGTCTGAAGTTTCTCTCATAAGCAGGGTATTGCATGGCAGGGCTCATAACATGGGGACTGTAGGTTACAGTAGATACGGTACACTTTAGTCCAGCATACATTTTTCTGCCTAGTGTATGCCACATTTCCATTGCTAGGGACAACCATACATGTATCATAGCTTAATGCAGCCAACCAGCCAGGGAATGGATGACTTGGCATAGGGTGACGGTTTCTCTGGTAGTGAAAGGGAGTTGTGCTCATCCCCTTCACTAGGAGCTGCTTCCCTGAAAATTGGGACCAGACCTGCGGCACAGGTAGCTAGAGTACCTAGGGACGTAGCCTGGGAATCACTGGAGAGATGTAGATGAGAGTGAGCACATAGTTCAGTGTTGCCAACCGCCCGTATTTTTATGGGCAGCCCAGAAAAACAAGGTACTTTTCTCTCTGCCCCTAAATGATGGTGGCAGGGAGTGATGGTGGCAGGAGGTGATGGAGGCAGGGGGTGATGGAGGCAGGGGGTGATGGTGACAGAAGGTGATGGTGACAGGAGGTGATGGTGACAGGAGGTCTTTAGAATTGGGGACATCAATTCTGGTGATCCAATAGCTACCAGGGATTTCCCCTCATTTTCTGTGGTGGTTATGGAACAGAAGTGAAGGGAAAATCTCTCCAGTTGGACATAGGTGACAAAAACTGATGGACTAAATAATCCACCCTTATTAAAAAATAACATAATTTTTTTTTTCTTTTACCTTTTAATATCTACCTTAAATCACATTGCTAATTGCCTAGTGTATTTGTTTGTAGCCTAAATACTGAAATTTGCTTTTAAAAATCTAGTTTTGTAACTTTTGTAAAATGCCAGTAAAAGCTTGGCGGTGCCAATAAATTGTGGGTGTTGTGCCAGTAAATTTCAAGGTAGGTTGGCAACACTGACATAGTTACAGACTGAGGTTCATTTCCTGTATCCATTGGTAACTGTGCACATGTCACTGGGATTGAGGTGACAGGAATTGCAGGGTTGGTGGATGCCAGTGCAGGCTCTGCAGAACCAGTTTCTAACTGCTGCACAGCTGGGCATTAGTGTTCTCTAACTGTAGTAGTGACTAGTATGCTTGGTGTTAACAGTACAGTCAGTTAGCCATGGGTTAATAGAGGGTTAACTGTGCTCAGGGTGGCTCGCGTTCTAGGAGTTATACCTTAATGCTGATTTTTGCATGAAAGCAAACTCCTACCTAGAGCCTAGACAATTAGCGAGTGTAGTTCTAGTATCCCACATTAGGGTGCCTAAGCTCCACCCACAAACATGTCAGTATGTGTTTTTTGGACAGGAAACATTCTGCTAGGTGTGGGAAACATGCTCTTTCTTGCCTCCATCTTTCTTTACTTTGGCTGCTTAGCTTAATAGTTTGGGTGGTGAAGCGGAGGCCTTTCTTTCCCCTTTATGCCTCATGAACCACCTTCCTGACAAGTGAGGGTGCAGTCTGGGACCCCCTCCTCAGCTACTTGATCCTTAGCAAGAAACAAGCACAGACTGGTAAACCAGCCTAGTGCATCATACCACAAAAAACTTTTTAATAGGGAAATGTCATAAAATGTACTCACAAACATATTGAATAAAGAGAACTCATCAAGCTGCTCAACCGTAGCCTACCAGTCCTCTACACAGTACACTCCAGAAGATGGAGGGGACCACACCGGGATCCATTCTGGCTGATATGTTTTTAAGGTAGCACCTTTTTCTTTTAGCTCTGAGGAAGAAGCTGCTACTTACAGATGATTGGCCCTGGACATAGTCTATTTGCATTCTGGGCCAATCATTTACAGGTAATCATTACATGAGTGATTGCAAGCATTTTCAATTACCCG